>SNQJ01S0113745.1:11366-24989 GCA_010110895.2 Picea sitchensis
TCAGCATCATAATTACATGACCCTTCATTGGTAATAAAAAATTGTACGCGTATACAAAATATTTTCCTTACCTTTTCAGATCTAGTTGATCTAGAACCGGTAGATCTAGTACACCATGTCTCACTTTCAACCTCTCTTAGTATATCTTGATCATCACTTGAGGAAGATAGATCTGATAGATACCTATTTGGTGGTACCTACACTCATTAAAACAAGAATATAAGTTATCGTGCCAATATACGTTTTTGGTACCAACACAGTTGCATATAGTTGCATAAGTTGCATAAGTTTCATTTTTTCATAAATTTGCATAGTTGCATATTTGCATATAGTTGCATACAAAATTGTCATATAGTTGCATAAGTTGCATAGTTGCATAAGTTGCATATAGTTGCATAAGTTGCATGTTGCATAAAGTTGCATAAGTTCCATAAAGTTGGATAAGTTGCATATTTTCATATAGTTGCATACGAAATTGTTTCAATATAGTTGCATAAGTTGCATTGTTGCATATAGTTGCATATAGTTGCATAGTTGCATAGTTGGATAAGTTGCATATTTTCATATAGTTGCTATATATTTGCATAAAGTTGCATATAGTTGCATAAGTTGCATATAGTTGCATAAGTTGCATTTTTGAATAAGTTGCATATAGTTGCATATTTGCAAATAGTTGTGTACGAAATTGTTAGTAGTTTTTGATCAACATATATATCACCCGACACTTAGTGGAGAACTAGATTTGAGACCCAACAAAGAGTTCAAGTGTGGATTGATAGTTTGGAAATCCATGAGTTCAAGTGTAGATCGATAATTTGGGCAACAACCAAACGACTCACATAGTTTTAAATATGTTCTATGTGCCATGTGGGTGGCATGAAATGGCTATAGTTTTAAATACATGGTCTACACTCTTCAATTTTTTTACAAGATTGAGATTGCATACAATTCATTCTTTTTTAGCCCCAAGCAAAAGAAATATAGGGTTGTTCTTCCTCTAAATTTGGATGAATATATTTCATGGGATTTCTTTAATGGGGCCTCTCAAGGGATTCTAGGGCCTAAGGAGTAAGACCTATTTACATAACAAAACACCATTGGCGGTCATTTGAGTAGGGAGTGACATTGATCATAAAAATGACCAACTAGTGCATTCACAAATTATTGCTACATAAAATACTTTCCGCTACTCNTCTATTTATGCAAGCACAACCTTAACCATATTTGAGATAACCTAAACCCAAACTACCTCCTTGCTAAATCAGGTTACTCACCACCTAGGAAGTTCATCACTTAATAAAAGGTGCTTCAATCCCACATCATATAAGTTACTTTGTTGAACTTCCAACACTTAGTAATGATGATACAATTGCAATACATGTGGTGATTGATGGGAGGCTACTTGGTTACTCTAATATAATGTTTTGATTGACAATGCATCACAAAAGGATTTATGAGTATCTGACATTGTATATGCATGATTTAGTGATTTCAAGGGTACAATATTCCCGGATATCATCCCACTCTCGAGTTGCATAAAGTTGCATACAATTGCATAAAGGGTACAATGTTGCATAAAGTTTCATAAGTTCCATAAAGTTGCATAAGTTGCATGTTGCGTAGTTGCATAGTTGCATATAGTTGCATACAAAATTGTTGCAATATAGTTGTATATAGTTGCAATATAGTTGCATACAAAATTGTTGCAATATAGTTGCATATAGTTGCATAAGTTGCATTGTTGCATATAGTTGCATAGTTGGATAAGTTGCATATAGTTGCATATAGTTGCTATATAGTTGAATAAAGTTGCATATAGTTGCATATAGTTGTATAAGTTGTATTTTTGCATAAAGTTGCATATAGTTGCATACATAATTGTTAGTAGTTTTTGATCAACCTATATCCCCTGATGCTCAGTGGATAACTGGATTTGAGACCCAACAAAGAGTTCAAGTGTGGATCAATAGTTTGGAAATCCATGATCCTAGAATTTCACATATTTGGAAATTCATCACTTGATAAGTTACAACTATTAAGTGATGAATTTCCAAATATGTGAATTTCCAAATATGGTATAACATACAAAACAATAGTTGACAAGGTCTACGCATCTATCCTTTGTACAAGGAGAATGACGAAACTATTTTCCACCTCTTCATAGCTTGTCACTTCTCACAGGAATTTGGGCAACAACCAAATGACTCACATAGTTTTAAATATGTTCTATGGGCCATGTGGGTGGCATGAAATGGCTATAGTTTTAAATACATGGTCTACACTCTTCATTTTTTTTACAATATTGAGAGTGCATACAATTCATTCTTTTTTAGCCCCTAGCAAAATAAATATAGGGTTGTTCTTCCTCCAAATTTGGATGAATATGTTTCATGGGGTTTCTTTAATGGGGCCTCTCAAGGGATTCTAGGGCTTATGGAGTAAGACCTATTTACATAACAAAACACCATTGGCGGTCCTTTGAGTAGGGAGTGACATTGATCATAAAAATGACCAACTAGTGCATTCACAAATTATTGCTACATAAAATACTTTCCGCTACTCTATTTATCCAAGCACAACCTTAACCATATTTGAGATAACCTAAAACCAAACTACCTCCTTGCTAAATCAAGTTACCCACCACTTAGGAAGTTCATCACTTAATAAAAGGTGCTTCAATATGACATCATATAAGTTACTTTGTTGCACATCCAACACTTAGTAATGATGATACATGTGGTGGTTGATGGGAGGTTACTTGGTTACTCTAATATAATGTTTTGATTGACAATGCATCACAAAAGGATTTATGAGTATCTGACATTGTATATACATGATTAAGTGATTTCAAGGGTACAATATTCCCAGATAGCATCCCACTCTCGAGTTTCATAAAGTTGCATAAAGGGTACAATGTTGCATAAAGTTGCATAAGTTGCATGTTGCATAGTTGCATATAGTTGCATAGTTTCATATAGTTGCATATAGTTGCATACAAAATTGTTGCAATATAGTTGCATATAGTTGCAATATAGTTGCATAAGTTGCATTGTTGCATAAAGTTGCATATAGTTGCATAGTTGCATAGTTGGATAAGTTGCATATTTGCATATAGTTTCATAGTTGCATATAGTTTCACATAGTTGCTATATAGTTGCATAAAGTTGCATATAGTTGCATAAGTTTCATTTTTGCATAAGTTGCATTTTTGCGGTCTGCTGAAATACATGCCATGTTTCGTGTCTTGTGTCGGCAAGCGGTGATATTGTCCTTGTTGGCATGTTTTACAGGCAGTGTATGCTTGTCATTGATGGAAAGTACAACAACGATGATGGCTTGAGTATAGGAAGGATGTGCTAGGCAGGCTCCAGAAGTCTTTTGGGAAGACGATGCAAAACAAGCTCAATAAGATCAAAGTATGCAGCGATGGATCTCATTGAGATTTCCTGATGGACGTTAGATCCAAGCCATACATCCAACCAACGTTGGATCCAGGAGAACCTGCACACTCTTTAACGAGCAAGATGACATGCGAAACCCCGAAAAATCCAAAACAGGCACCTCAACGAAAACTCCATTTCGGAGTTTCGGTTACCGGGAGATGGAGAAGTCAAGAGTCAAGACTCTCCAACACAGGAGTCCTAAAGTCGCAAAATGCGAAACCCAAAAATCGCAAAACAGGTGCACCACTCGAAGTAATGAATACCGGGATTTCAACTACCGGGAGATGGAGATGTCAGAGACTCTCCTCAACAGGAGTCCCGAAGTCGCGAAATGCGAAACCCCGAAATCGTGAAACATGCATACCACTCGAAGTAATGAATACCGAGATTTTGTCTACCGGGAGATGGAGATGTCAAAGACTCTCCTCAATAGGAGTCCCGAAGTCATGAAATGCGAAACCCCGAAATTGCGAAACAGGCGCACCACTCGAAGTATTGAATACCGAGATTTCGGCTACCGGAAGATAGAGATGTCAGAGACTCTCCTCAACAAGAGTTTCAAAATTGCAAAATGATCTGAGCCGTTGGTTTGAGGAGATCGTGGACCGTTGATCTGACTCCATTTCAAAGTATTGGATACTAGGATTTCGGATACGGGGAGATGGAAATGACAAAGACTCTCATCACAGGAGTCCTGAAATCGCGAAACCCGAAGTCGCGAAATGTCACAGACTCCATACCGGAGTTTCAGATACCGGGAGTAGGAGGAGTCAAGAGTAAAGACTCTTCATCAGAGGAGTCCCGAAATCGCGAAACTCGAAGTCGTGAAATGTCATAGACAAGCTCTGTTTCGGAGTTTTGGGCACCGCGACATGGAGATGTCAATGTCTTTCACCACATGAATACTGAAATGCCGGTTCATCGAAATGAAAAACGCTGGAGTACTGGACCATTGATCTGACTCCATTTCGTAGTTTCAGATACCGGGAGTTGAAGTGTCAAAACAATTCACTACCAAGAGTGATGAAATGCCGAAACACAAAATTGCGAAATGTAGTTTCGACTAAGGCTAAGGTCCCAACTGTTGGTCACATCGACAAAATATGGGGGAAGGAGTTAGTGAAGACAAGCTCCTTTTCGGAGTTTCGGGGGTCGGGAACTGGAGAGTACTAAAATCCTCCACCACGGTGATCCCGAAATGCTGAAGAGCGGAATGCCAAAATGAATGCAAGATTTAGAGAAGTTAATCCAACGGTGCAGATGAAACTGAAGAATATCAGAGGGCTACTGTAGCACTTTTTAGTGTAACTGTTAGAAACCACTGATGGTTTCTTCAAGAGGACTCGAAGAGACTTTTTTGTGATTTCCATAGGAAATGAAGGGTCACAAAGAATCTGCCAGTAGGAGAAAAGACTGTTCATGGAGGCTATTGACAGTTGGAAGAGCGTTGAAGCCGTTAACTGCGACAGTGAGGTTGAGGTCGTCTACAACAAAAGATGAAGAATATCAACTGCCTATGATGTGAAGGAATCTGATCATGACACCCAGTGATGATGGATAGATGGGATTATAAAAATAGAGAAGCTGAAGAGTTGTCATGACGAAGAGGCAGAGCACTCGACATGCAGAGGATGCAGAACCATTGCAGACAGAGGATGCACAAGATGCACATGGAGTATAAGAATGTGGAGAAAAGAAGAGATGGGAGTTGTTCTTGTTGGGGAGTGATTCATGTGTGAAGAAGGAGGTGGAGTGCAGTAGCTGAAATGGATAGAAGACAAAAGGTGCATCGAATGGGAATGGTGCAAAGAGCACAAAAGGAAGAAGAACAGGTTTTTACCCTTTATGGGTTTCCTCAGGAAATATCTGTCTCTGTGTATCTCATATATGTGACTGATGTTGAATGTCCCATTGCTTATTTACCTGCATTATTGTGATCATCATTGAGTGCCTTGTAAAGAATTAAAAAGAAGCATAATTATTTAAGCACGGTAACAACTAATTCACCCCCTCCCCTCTTAGTTGTCCAACAATCCCCTTGTTTGGGCGAGTCGGCGTTGGTTGATGCAGGGTGTGTGCAACATTTCAGGAACTTGTTTTTCCCATCGAATTTCCATCTCGGTGGAGGGATTTGGCTCCAACATGCTACCCCAACTCAGGCGAGAACACCCATTGAGTTTAAGCATATAATTAAGTGGAGGAAAAGAAACTTAAAAGGATTCCCCTAGTAACGACGAGCAAACCGGGAAGAGCCCAATATGAAAATCGGCCGGCAGTGCCACCTGAATTGTAGTCTGTATAAGCATCCTTAGTGGTGGACCGGGCCTAAGTCCCCTGGAAGGGGGCGCCTGAGAGGGTGACAGCCCCATCGGGCTGGGACCCTGCCGCACCATGAGGCGTTGTTGACGAGTTGGGTTGTTTGGGAATGCAACCCTAATCGGGTGGTGAATTCTGTCCAAGTCTAAATACAGGCGAGAGACCAATAATGAACAAGTACCATGAGGGAAAGATGAAAAGGACTTTGAAAATAGAGTTAAAGAGTGCTTGAAATTGTTGGGAGGGAAGCGGATGGAGGCCGACGATGTGTCTCAGTCGGATGCGGAACAACTCAAGTTGGTCTGCCGCTCAACTCGAGGTGCAAACCAACACAGGCTGTTGCATCGACACAAGCACGGGTGGAGTACTGCCTGTTGGTTTTCCGTTGTGGCGGTCGAGGAGCGGAGAAATCAAGGGATTCCACCAGCACTCATTTAAATTTATTTTTAATCACTTGCCAATACTTCTTTTAGTTTGTTGATATTGAGCTCGCACATGAGGTATTTTATATCTATGAGGATTTAGGATCAATTTTTCAAGCCTGAATTTGATGTGTAAATATTTATGAAGGTATTGGATCCCTTAATGACTCCTTTGTACTGTTGACAAGTTGAATAAGTTTTAAATCACCAAGCAACCATGCAGGAAAATCAATGTTGCATAGAATAAGAGTTTAATTTTTTTTATGAGTTTAAAATTTAGTAATTGAACCTTCATCATTGAAGTAAGAAAAGAAAGGTGTCAATTTTTTTTGTATATTTGGATAATTTAGCCAAGAAAAAGAAACTTTCTAGGTTGGGAGGCCAGTGAGTCTCCAAACCTAGTGACTAAACCTTCTTGAGCCTTAAGGTATACGATTTACCCCCAAAAAGAAAAATCACTTATTCAGTGAGGTTACTCATTGTCCAAACCAACCGATTGAGGTTATTGACCCTTGCACTCAACAAATTTCCTCCTTGGGGTAAATCACTCACTTGTCCTTATGAATTCTCTTGGGTCTTGTGCACTAGTTGGGGTCTTTTCTAGGTTGAGGAGCCTCCCTTGGGTCCCCAAACTTTCCTAATCCATTAGGGCGCACTTGTCATGACCAAGGGGTAAGTTAAAGTCAACATGGGTAGCCATAACTGCAACATTGACTAAAACAACCTAACTCGATAGAAAGTTAGATATAGTTCCTACTGATTCACATTGTATACCATCAAAGGTTTGTGAATTGGTCAAGGTGGAATGAGAATGGGAGAACCAAAGTGTTGCTATATTGACTTAGATATATGAACTATCTCCATGATATAAGGACTCATTTGGAAAATGAGACATAGTTGAATGTTGCTAAGTCTTAGATAAATAGAACATCGAAGTTGGCATGTTATAAGTCCAGTTCAATCTAAATAAGATTGAATGACATCACTAGGCTTGTGAGTGATAGGGACAAACACCTAATTACTTTAAGTTTAATTATAAATTATTCTTATTTTTGTTGCTAATATAAAGATCTACACATGGTTTTCAACATATGTGGTTCATTGTGATGTCACTGGGATACATAGTGGGCATTTCTTAAAACTAAACCCATGACTTCATCATCAAGAATCATGTGGAGTGTGCATGTGATTAGAGGATCATCGAATTTGGTAAATGGAGCATCGACTAGGGGATCATGTGTTTTTACCATATGATGTTGTAATTTGACATGGTATCTCTGGATGATCTTCACAAGTTTTGAGAAGGGTGCATGATCTTCCATCAATTTCACTGCCTTTTTACAAAAATATAAAACCGAATCGATGAAGGCCTCAATTGAATTGTGAATAGTGGTTGTTTAACACATAGGTTCTTCTAACTACCTCACACACACATCAAAACTACCTACCCTAGTCTCTGTTGTTCCTGAGTTTACACTTTAAGGCTCTAAAGTATACCTTCAAGGCATCCGAAAAGGTAGAGATAATTAATGGGTAAAAAGACTAGTTTAATGGAAAGAGAGATCACAGTTGTGTCCTTAACTGTCTCTGTCTAGCTTCCCATTGTTCTTGGATGCTAATATCCCTTTCAATTGCAGCCCATGAACATTCAAGTTCTACCTGTGTATTTGCTGTTTGTAAGATGATAATGAATAGGTTTAACGCAATGCTCGTCTGATCTGATAGACCGTGTTCTATATTAGGCTGTCTGGTAACTGGAACAATCATGGAAACAAAGAGTTTCCTTTTCTTTTTAAGTCAAAATAAAAATAAAAATAAAATTTCAAGGGTCGCAGATTTCTGGTTTGAATTAATAAGAACAAAACTTCCAAATTATGGATCAATAGTATAACAGAAATGAAGGCCTTTTCTAGTATCTGAGTCAAATTTAAAAGAGACAGTGCATGGAATGAAGAAAGAAAAGGAAACATGTAGTTGTATAACAAAACGAGGCATCAATTTAAGAGGAATCTCATTTTATACTTATAGAAGAAAGAAGGACGAAAACTTCGAAGAAGTATATAATTTCAGAGTTCTAAAACGTTCATAGGTCTTATATCTGCTGACAGCTGATACAGAGGAAAAACTGCAAATAGTTAGATAATCTGAATGTTTAATCACCACAATAGAAGTTACTTCATGAAAGCATCTAACGAAGGTATGAAATAAAAGATGAAATGACAGAGAACCACATAACTCAGGCTTGACAAGATCTGGAATTTTCAATCTATATTGTATTAATTCTGGCAAGATGAAATTTTCTCTTTACAATCCCCTCCAGAAAAAATCCATCTCTTAGTCTTGAAAAATTCTATTTATACAAAATTACCAATCTTAAGACAGTTGGTGATTTCCTAATACCTAGTGACTAACTATTTGTTAAAAATAGATCAGAAACCGTTCGCATGATCTTCTCCATTTCTCTGTTTTCTTGGAAGTAAAGATCTTCCAAATGATACTTTTACTTTGTTGATGACTCTCCTTCTTTTGATCCAATACATTCAATGCATCTCTCCAGGAACTGTGTGAAATTTCTGGGGGGTTCTGGAAGGTCTTTTGCTTCAAGTAGATAAATTTTTCTCTGTATCTTGGAAAGACGGTCTTCAACTCCTTTATCTGCAAACTTTATCGACTGCGATTTCAAGTTGGGATCAACTAACAACCTGTCTATTAGGGTGACATCCATTTCTCTTAGCTGTGAAATTTCTGTTTAAATTTCACTCAAATTTTCTCTGAAATTTAATTGATGTCTTATGATATTTATCTGTCCCAGGGGTCCTGTACAATTGCCTTTTCCAATGTTCAACGATCCTTTGTCCAAAAGATAAAAAACTTCTTTGCAATCATCTCTAATTTCCTCGACTATTCTTTTATTTTTGGTTATGTTGGTTTCCCATAGCTTGAGCATGATGTCACCTCTGGCATGCTCTGCGACTGACATTTTCGTAGCTTTGGATGTGTCTTCACTTGCCGAATATATGATTTCCTTTTGAAGAGTAACCCTTGCTTCTTTGGCTTCTTTTTCCTTCAGGATAATATTATCGAAGGCGTTGTCTGCTTCTTGGAAGTAACTCTAAATAATCTCTATCTTGGAAATCAATTTCTGTTGTTCCACTTCTATTTTTGAATGTACTTCTAGTGACTGGGCCTAGAAAGATTTTTGATCTATGATCTGACCTTCCATCGAATTTAACCTAGACTGTAATTGTTCTGCATGCTCCTTTTGTTGAGAAACCTGTACCGAACTTGCTTGTATCTTCTGATTCATTTCGTCCAGGCTTGTTTTGAGTGATTGAATTTCTAGCCTTTCGGCAACCCTAGTTTGCTCCAAGCTTTTACTCACCTCTTCTCTGATTTTCTCCTCAACATTCTTTAACTGATCTTGTAATTGAGCTATCATGTTATCACTCTTCTTTATCCTCGTTCTCATGTTTCCCATAGTAAAAAAGTTTGCTGTTTCCATGGCTCCCATGGAACCTGCTATCTCTGTGGAGAAATCCTCCTCCTCTAAATTCTGTCCATCTATCAGGACTTTATTCTTTTTAACACTATTCCCCTCCTTCTTATGCATCTCTTGTTTCAGAACGACTTTCCTTTTTCTGCTGAAAAAATAATCATAAGGAGGAATATCATCTATGGGGATAGAGGTGAGGTCGTCAAAAAACAAAGCTCCTGTCTGTTGGAATCCAAAAGTGGACTGTAAGGGGGTTAAGGAAGCTATAGGACTTCCTAGCTCTGTAGATCCTTTCCCTCCTATTGCCTTAGGTGTGACATCAATACCAGGTGACGAAGGGGGGTTAAGCTTACTGGAATTGGGTGGTCTCCCATACCTTTTCTCTACTTCGGTCTCTGCCTTTTTTGTCTGTAAGGTCTCTTTGATTGGAGGGGGCCTTTCGATATCCTGTGGGATTTTTTTGGGATTACCCTTCTTCTGTGCTTCCTGTTCGAAGCCTGGGGGGACACTTTCTTGCTCCTGGGAGAAAATGATTTATTCTCCTTGCAGTACTTGGGGTAGACCCTTCGTCTATGTTTCTGAAAGGTCCGAAAGCTAGTTTGCAGGTCAGACGATAGTGTCTGTACTCGTTCCAACACCTCTTTATAATTTTTAGTCCCCTTGAACATGTCATCCCAAGGGGACTCCTCATGTTCATAAGATTTCATATTTCAGTGTATCAAGTGTTTGTTGACTAGTTGATAAGGGTCATTCCTTTTGTACTCAATATTTAACAATTTTACTTCTTGAAGCGCTTCTGCTTCCACCTTGGAATGGCCTAAATTTTGTAATGAAAATTTCCCGATGTGCACAGGGAAGATTGGCTAGGACTTCTTTTGATCCGCCTTTAGCTCTATTCCGATACCGCCTTTCACTATTTTGTGTGCCACTTCCCTACACACCAGTCTATCCAGGAGGAACTTTGGAAGCGCATGAGGGGGAATTGAGCACCCATAAACCTTGATGTAGGAAAAAAATTCTTCAATGAACCAGTCTGGTATTGGCTTGAGATTTTTTGAAACTGTTTCAGAGATGCGAGGAGGGTCACAACCAAAAAACATTTTATGCATTGGTATTACCACGAAATGGAAAATTTCGTAAAACGATTTTTTTTTGTTTTCTTCCCACAACTCAGAGTGATATTCGTGAATGGGTTCAAGGCAGGTTGTGTTCCAACTCTAATTCATCAGGATGGAGTCATAAAACAAATTGCGTCCATGATGCATGCTGACATGTAAAAGGCCATTGGTTGACCTTGGGCTCTTGCAACTCTGTAATCTGAAACCTCTTTGGCTATATTATCAAATAAAATCTTGTCCCAGTTGAAATTATATCCTTCTGATGCTTCTTCTAAAAAGGGCACCCATTTTGCGGGGAAATGACAGGGATTCTTTTTGCCGAAGAGTCTGCACAACATCATGGCTACATAAACCATGTACTCATTCAAAGAGGCCGTGGCATAAATTCCATGGGTATCGACCCTAAATTTTGATGGACATCTCCACCAGCCTTTGATTAAATCAGAGTAAGTTTATTCTGCCTCAGTGCATTCCTTTCTCTGAAATTCAACTATAAATTCGACATTGTAAATGAATTTAGGATTGGGTGAGAGTTTGTACATAACCTGGATATGTTTAGGTCTGAATGAGCCGATAATGGCCCCTTGTTCATTTGAAATTCTTCTCATTGGAATATCAACCTTGTCCAAAGCCCAACTGATCATGTCGTTGTACGCCATGAGCCGTGGGCGTGTTGCAATTTTGTGAAGTTCTGATTTTTCTATGTCCCGAAGGTGATTCTCGAAATCGTTAAGGGAATTTTTTTATCTCGTAATCCATATTTTCATAGATTTGTCTCCATGATTTGATTGAGTCGATAGCATGTGGCGTGGTGTCGGATATGACAACTCCCTCTGGGCTGGAAAACTTAGCTATATCTTCACTTTTCTTGGATCCCTTCTTTGGTGCCATGTCTTTCGTATTGAAACGAGAACCTGTCACGAAAGAGAGGTGTGTAAGCTCGGTTGGATGCGAATTACTCCTGATAGAAAGAGCGAGAATAAGTTTCAAAATACAGACCTTTAATTTTCTTTTAACTCATTTTATGGGGAAAGTACTGACGCAGCTGCAAAGAATTTAATACCTTTAATGCAGAGAATATTTCTGAGATACGCATTTGTGTCCCAAAAATCACCATCTATCCATTATTAATGTGGTCTTATTTCGACAATTCTAAAATCAAAATTCAAAAGATCTCGTTTGACGGAAACCGAAAAAAGAAAGTACCTAAGAGGTTTAATTACCATTAAATGTATTTTTAAAACGAAGTTAGTTCTCTTTAAACTTTGGTATTCAGTTGGGACTTTGCATTTCAGAGTTTCAGGGATCGCACTTACATGAGGTATGTCACCACTAAACCCCGAATCCCGAAATCGTGATGAGATTAGTTTTAGGCCTTAACTTTAGTATTGAGTCGGGACTTCACGTTTTGGGGATCACACTTACATGAGGTATGTCACCACTAAACCCCAAATCCCGAAATCGCGATGAGATTAGTTTTAATTAATCAAGATTAAGACTGACTTCCACTTCTTTCGGGAAATCGGGAATCAGGATTTCACAATTCAAAATGTATTGAAAACGTATTGTTCTGAGTAAACCCGAATCCTGAAAGGTTAAAAGATGGTTAATTAACTACTTTAGGGTTTTAATTTATCGTGATTAAAAGTACTTTACAGAACGTGCGTCTAGACTTTAAAAACACTTGAGATTTCTGTATTTTATTATAACAAAGAAATGAAATCATTTCGGGACTTCGGTACCGGTCTTTTTGGACTGATAGCGAGGATTATACCTTATGAAAAGCCGAATCCTGAAAGAGAAAGGTTTTAGTTTTAGAGGTAAAAAGTTTAAAACCTGGTTTCAACATAGGCTCCAATTGGGGACCTCGTCTCCTTGTGGGACGAGGAGAACGGGTGGACTTAGTGCCTTTTATTGGGTAAATGGGGTCAGTTATTCCAGTTTGTGAGACATAGTCGTGGAAACCCTGCTAGGAGGATAAAGATTCCAAACTTAACTTCGAAAAACTTTCAAGACTAAAACGTTCGACAATATCGAAATAGGCTCACATAGATTTCCCTTTCTAAAACCGATCTCAAACTTGTGCAAGATAACAAAACAAGATTAGTCATTCTACCAGTTTTTATTTGATCGTATTCGCATCAAGAGACTCTTAGAGTGTAATATGGAATCCCATAATCTTAGAGTGTAATATGGCTAAAAGGAGAAAATTACCAGAGCATCTTGCAATTCGTGTATAACAGCCTTGTCCAGTATGTAGACATTGCTTCACTGCTAGTGGGCCTGTTTAGTACCCTGGTGAAGTTAACGGATTTTCCACATTGAATTTCCTTTCACCACTTCGTTATTTTTAGCATTTAAATGTTGAGATGAGGGAAATCATATAATGAATTTCCTTTCATCATCTCTTTAGATTAGATGGGGGCAATCGATAACGAATTTCCTTTCACCATCTCTTTATACACATTTTTGTTATGAAGTGGGGGCAATCAGTAAGTATGTAACATACTCAGGGAAAATATACTGCATAATTTTTTTTATAGCAAGGGTCTGTCTGATTTTTTAAATAGCTCTAGATCAATCTCCTTTTGGCCCTCAGACACTTTAACTTTATGGAGAATCTCAGAGAATTTTATTTACTTATTTATTTATTTTTTATTTTTTTAACTTCCCTTGAGCGAAAACGATAATTTTATTTCTGCTAGAGTGACTAAAAAGGTTAGGATTAGCCCATACAGACTTCCAGTTCAGCCAAAGTTTAGGAGAAATATAGAATTTTACCTGTCCTCGCTTCGAAAGTTAGTCTCAACATTTCCGAAATTAAGATGAGA
>SNQJ01S0113747.1:0-20900 GCA_010110895.2 Picea sitchensis
GGATTCCATAATGGGGTGGTTAGAATGATGATGAGGAAGAAGTATGAGGTTCTTACTCTGGGGTGTAACACTACCATGAATATTGAGCCTAATGGATAGAACAACATGAGTGTCAATATGCCAAGGGGTAAATATATGTGGGAAAACTCATGGAGGTGAGAATGCTATTGGTTGATAGTACCTAAATGCAATGGAGGTGATGGTACTGTAGATCCGGGTGTGGGGATCCTAAGGATAAATGTCAAGGGGTATAAATGGGATATGCAATTGTTTGTAGAGGGCGTGAGTGCATGCCATATTTGAACATATACCTAAAGGGGACGTAGGGAGGCCAAGACTGAATGGTTTGTAGAGTGTTGTAACAAGTACTTGCAGATACAAAAAAAAAAATTGACGTGAAAAATATCCGATGATAAAGAACATATGAAAATTATTTGATATAAATTATAGTGAGTAAGTGTACCTATGATTTTAACATTGGTGGGAAAAATGGCCCCTTTATGAAAATTTTGGGTGACTCGAAATGAGGCCAAGAAACAATGAGCTACTAGAAGAGGTAATCCCTGAAGGAGGGTAGGGAATGATGAGTTTCTGGGAAAAATTCACTCCTTGAGGGAGGCTAGGGAACCATGGGTTCTTGAAAAGGCACTCCCAGAAGGAGGCCAAGGAACCATGGGTTCTCGAACAAGGAAATCCATAAGGGAGGCCACATAAAAATGGGTTTCTGAAAAAGACACTCCCTGAAGGAAGTCAGGGAACCATGGGTTTCTAAACAAGGCACTCCCTAAGGGAGGCCACAAAACAATGGGTTCTTGAAAAATGCACTCCTTGGAGGAGGCCAGGGAACCATGGGTTCCCAAACAAGGAACTCCCTAAGGGAGGCCACAAAAAAATGGGTTCCTAAAAAATGCACTCTGTAAAGGAGGTCGGGAACCATGGGTTCCCAAACATGGCACTCCCTAAGGGAGGCCACAAAAAAATGGGTTCCCGAGAAAGGAACTCCCTGAAGGAGGCCAGGGAACCATGGGTTCTCGAACAAGGCCCTACCTAAGGGAGGACAAGGAACGAGGGGTTCCTGAAAAAGGCACTCTTTAAAGAAGGCCACATAACAATGAGTTCTTGGAAAAGGCACTCTATGAAGGAGGCCAGGGAACCATGGGTTCCTTAATAAGGCCCTCCCAAAGGGAGGCCATAGAAAAATGAGTTCTTGGAAAAGGAACTCTTTGAAGGAGGTGTTGAGGTCATTTCCTGCTTCCAAAAAAATTCCCTCCCCTTTTCTATTTTTCCGGATTCGTTTTTCCCTTTCTTTGCCCCCTTCTACACTTACCTATTTTTCCCTTTTCTTTTTTTCCCCTCTTACTATTCCTTTCTAGTTCTAACACTTAGTCGTATTTTAGACCGCGGGTTCCGTGGTTGGCAGACTTACATTTTCTCACCTCCATCTACAACTTTAATTTATGAGTCCAATCGACCGCTGTGTTGTTCCATACTTAGCTGATTTTACGATCGCGGGTTTCCAGGTTGATGGGATCGAGCTTGCATGCTCCCATGTTCCGTGATAGACATATTTCACTAAAGAGTTTTGCAATCTAAATTTCAATCCCCGGACTCCCCGAACTGCCTAAGTGTCATTCTGCCTACATGAATCCATCTGACTTCTGCATCATCCCACACTTAGCCAATTTCATGCCTCATACCATCGTGGGCTCTCGGGTTCACAAAAAATATCAAGTCACATATTGCCCCCACCCGTCCTCACCACCCTCACACCTTTCCCAATGCACATTTACTATGATTTTAATGCTAATAACTTACCATACATGTTCAAATGGATAGTCATTAATAAGCGAAAGACTCGAGGAGACCTCCTATTAAAGCACATTAAACAATATTTACGAAGGATTATATTATCTCCCACCAACATTCATTCCTAACATAATTTGGAGCAAGGGAACATTCTCATCGACATATGGCAACAAGTCGACAACATTTCTGTGGAGATACACTAAATATTTTTGGGCACGAGGATCAAAGTTTTCAATGGTCTAGGGTATATTCCTATTATTCATCCCCTTCTGCCCAGAAGGAAATAATATGGACATCTGGAATTGTGCGTGCAGGGTGTGTCCTAGAAGTTTTTTATTGTCAGGAGTTGGTCACCTAGTGTGTTGAGAGATACATTCCAATACAACGGATCATCCAGTTGCGGGACCATTCCCCTGTCTCTCTGTCACCTCAGGTTTTCCGTAAGATGTTGAGGATTCCTGAGCCAATGCTCACCTTCAGAGGTGAAGATTGCAGGGAGTTCTTACAAAATCATGAAAATGGACTTGACCTCTTACCTGAATTCCTAGAGAACCCAACGACCATCCCCAAGGACATTACAAGATTGCAGGTTGGCGCATTTAAAA
This sequence comes from Picea sitchensis, assembly GCA_010110895.2. Classification (NCBI taxonomy): domain Eukaryota; kingdom Viridiplantae; phylum Streptophyta; class Pinopsida; order Pinales; family Pinaceae; genus Picea; species Picea sitchensis. The sequence continues at coordinate 2,412 of SNQJ01S0113747.1, forward strand.
ACCCCTTCTAGGCAATTTCATGGATTGTTACGAGGATAACAGTTTAGGAAATCATGACCAACATCTCCCAAATGATTCTTTACATTTTTTATTTTATGGTCAAGGAACAGGCCATCTTCGATTGGGGTAAGTTGATTTCCATTGAAATCTCTTCCCAATTGACACAATACAAGAAGGAGAAGAAATTTTTTATGTCGTCTTATTTGGTTTTCATGATAATGCATTGCTTTTAGTTCCCAAGATTATCTGTCTGGAAGAAAGTAAACTGTGAGTTTGACCCAATAAATTTTTGGTATCAATCATTGTGGAGACACAAGGCCTCCCAACATTTTTATGAAGTCTTGAATGATTTTGTCTCAGTTTTTAAAGAATTGTTGTTTGGAAAAAACACTCCCCGGATGTCTGACTAGGTGAGTAAGTTCCTGGATAGGAAGGGGACACTAGAACAAATGGAAAATTATAACATTATAAGGATTTTTGGATCCAAAGAAAATACTTCTTTCCTTCCATGCCATATATCCGACAAAATGTTTTTTGTTGATATAGCAAGGCAGTACACCTACTGGTTGCATTTTTTCCATGAAAAGAGAAAAAATCAATTCATACCTCTGCCTTGGAAAGTCAGGGATTTCATATTCAGGAATATGAACAATATTGATGAATTCACATGCCACTTCCACAGCCTCAATTTAAATAATGATGAAAAAGTAAAAGGGTTCGACCCTAGTGGTATTTTTGTAGAACATCTATTAGTTGTAGTTTCAACAATTCTTTCATTAAAAATATTTTGAATGAATATGGAGATAACGCCTCAAGCACTCTCGCTCATGACACCGATGACCTAGAGACAATAATCAACAACAATGAGTCATAAAAGAAGAGAGGAAAAGGTCCGGGTGAGAAAATTGCCCAATCCCCGACTCTCACTCCAAAGAACAAAGCATCTCAGAGCAGCGCTCCAACGGCCTACCCAAGTAAGAAAGTCACCCACATTTCTTCAGGTGGAGGAGGAGATAAGAACCCTCCTTTTGGAAAAATTGAAATTTCTCATAAACTTCTCATCAGGAAGAAACGAAAAAACATTGTGCAAGAAGAGGAGGGACCTCGGGGAGAAAGTGATATCCACGATCCCTCCCTCGAGGATATGGAACTAGAAATTGACATTGAGAAAGTGTTCCCAAATGATGACCATATAGAGAACACTGCCCACAAAAACCCTCAGATGGAAAGAATTGGGACTGAGACCTTCGACGAAGAAGAGTCTTTTTCATTTTAGAGCGTTGTTTTTGACAACGAATCCAAAAATTTGATTATTGAGTAAAGGGATGTAAAAAATAAGAAGAGGAAATCTCTCTCAGAGATTAGCCTACAAAACATGCAGCCTTCCCAAATTTCTTAGATACATCGACCAACTGGAGATGCCCTAGACAACTCTATTGAAGGCCTTGAAGTAGAGAATGTCAGGTTAAAGGAACGAATCAAAGAATTGGAGGGATATTTAATGCCCCTTCCAATGCTTGCTAGTCCTTTAGAAATGATCATGCCTACCACATCTGTGACAAAGTTAAAAGGATCAAAAAGCCTTCTCACATCATCCCGAGGTTATGTGGAAAAGAATATAAGGAAAAGAATGGAATTAATAACAAAGTCTTGGGAGATGTCAAAGAGTATGGTCTCTTTTGGAACAAGAGCACATGCTTTTCATGAATATTTGAAAGCAGATTTGAAAAATGAGCAAGGTTTCTACCTCGATGCAATTGTACCATTTTTTGTAAAAGTTACTAATATGATGGAATTGAGAAGAAGAGAGGAGGATATCCCTTCTTTGAACCAAATAAAACAATTGAACTCATGCTGGAAGGAAAAGGTAAAAAATCTGAATGGTATCGTTCAAGCATGTAGCYAGGCCATAACTAGGAGAGAGGAACTATTCAAGAAGCTAACTAAGATAGATCTAGTTGGAAGCACCAATGAAGTTCAAGACCTGAAATTGATACTCAACTCATTGTTTTTAACCAAGAAAGCATTTGATGAACAAGTTGAGATATTTAAAGGGCTGTCATTTGAAAAATTCTATGGAATTATTTAATATAAAGAAGATGACGTGGAAAACTGGCTAGTCGATTATTCGATTAAAAACCAAGATTTTGAAGAAGCATTGCACAACATTTTGATTGATCTAAGGGTCTTGGAAGGAGAAATATTCAATATAAAAATCTGACATGAAATCAACATGGCACCAATTAGGAGTTACATCGAGGAGTGGTTCAAAAAGGTTGTCGACAAGCTTACCAATGAAGGGCAAAGGATGGATGAGGCAGTTCTGTAACCACTAAGGAAAGCCATAAAAGGGCATCCGTGAGAAAGTAACAAGAAAGGAGATACCATCATAGTAAGTTCATACTGATCACATCTTTTTGTCTTTATCAATCTCTTCATCCAATTACTCCACCTCTTTAAATAGAAAGGTTTAACCGAAGACTGATATTTTCCTTTTTCTTCTTACCAGGTCTTGTTGTCTTCCATAGCCCACTTTATTCTTTCTACGAACTTCATTCTTATACATATTTTCTTTATGGTCCGCGGGATCCCCAATCCCAGTCATTATGACAAACACTTTTTAATTTCAGATAATATGTATTGAACTATATATTTTTTAGAAATTCTAAGAGAACTATTTTGGGAACAATTTCGATTGTACTTTGTAACCCAATTTTTCTAAATATAAAGTATTTGAGGTTGATCTATCATTATCTTCATTTGAGCTACCCATGTATCTCTCTGTCAAAGTTCTCTTATGCATGCAGATCATTTTCTTTTAGTTTTTATGTGATCAGAAATCATTAGCCCTACTATGATGGATGTGAGGAATTTTGTTTATTTGCTTTAAATCTATGAATGCATGTGTGTTTCCTGGTCCATTCTCAGGAACTCTCTTTTAAAACAGAAAACAAAATATTTTCCTTTTTCAGTTATATCTATTTTACTTTCCTTTGACTGACTTCTTTAAAAGTCTCACATTTTATAAATCTCAGACATAGGAGTACCACCTCTATAAAAACGTAGGAGGATTTGCATCCTCATGAGGTTTCCATTTCAGTCCCGACGGATTCAAGCGTCAACATTTTTGGTGACCATATTGGGGAGATGAGCTGAAAATTCAGAACCTAGCCCAACGTTTTGAAATAAATATATGACTTTACCCCAGGGTAACCAACACCATTTAGAAGTTGGACTGAATAACCAATGAAGCATTTTGCACCAACTATATAATCTTTTAATATCAAAAGCCCATAGTCAAGAGGAGTTAGAAAGGTCCTGGTAGATATTAGTCCAAGAAGAAGAAAGAGAAATTCTCCGAAAACAAAGGAGATAAGAATGACAAGATCGAAGAAATCAAAGATTGGCTAGAGCAGCACAAGAACAAGGTCAAGATTGAAGCTGGATGAGTACAAGGGACCCATGACCCGAAGTAAAAGTAAACAACTCTCTGTCCCTAGAAGTGAAAGGTCTGATTCTGAAACCTCCTCAAAAATTGCGGAAAGAGGCAAAAGAGATGCTACAAGAAACCAAAGAATCCCAGTGTTTGGAAATATAAGGAGGGTGAGAGATTCCCCTCTTAATATCATGGGTGAAAAACACGAAATCCCAGTTCTCCCTAAGGGAACCTTGAAGGAATTTTTGGAGATGGGACAATTGATGCAAAGAGGAATTTGCATTTATTTCTTGACATTTGTGACTTCCACTGAGTCGAACATGATGACGTCATGGTGAGGTTATTTTTGCAAACTTCAGAAATAGCTTATGAATGGTATACAACATTGTCTGGTAGATCCATTCTCTCATTTAATGACCTCGAAGTTATGTTCCTTAATATGTTTTCCCCCCCAATTGCCTACCATACCCTCCTCACCGAATTCACCTAGATTGGGTTAAGGAAGAACGAAAGGATACAATATTTTAATCTCAGGTTCAATAAGACTTTGAGTAGAATCCCAGAAGACAAAATGCCAAATGACCCGGTCATTCTCAGTTTCTATAAGAATGCAATGCACCCGAATGTGAAATATTCCATCATAACATCCCAGATGGATACCCTAGAGGAAGAAATGACTAAGGCTACGGAGATGGAATAAATTATGATTGAAATGAGCATCGACCCTGACATTATATTGGGAAGAGTACATAGACAGATGGGAGCATTGAATATCAATAATCAAGGAGCTTCCAGCTCGAGAAGAAATGAAGAGTTTAAACCTCGAGCAGCTCAGAATCAAATGGCTGGAGGAGGATTTTTTAAGGGAACCATACCTGATGTAAAAGTTGACCCTTCAGTACCACAGGAAACAAAGAAGAGAATTGAGATTGCGTAGATGAATAGGACCATCAAATAGATGAAGAATGAGATAACCAGGCTGAGAAGGGGAGATAATTATATGCCAAACCCATGAAATCCAATTCCTGAATAAAGGAGGAACCCTCACCCTAAAAAAAAGTCATATTCGAGAATACTGAAGACCCACCAAGACCAAGGGTTCCCAGACAACCCACTCCAAATGCGGTTGTTTTGGATGATGTATGTGATGAGAAATTAATTGAGCAGGAAGGCTATTACTTACCCGATGAATGCTCCGAGACAGTGCAGATGGATGGATGTGAGGCGTCCATGTACATATATGGAGAGGGAGACAATGATCCTAACTTGCAAGAAACCATCGCCCAAACAAGAGGATTTGTAAATATACCAAAGAATAAAAATGACTCCAACAAACTAAAAAAAAGGAAAAATAAAAGGAAAAATACAATGAAAAACTGTCGAATGAGAAGGTGACATTTGGAACCACAAGGCAACCCATAGTGACAAGCTCAACTCAAATGGCGTACAATGTCATGGAGGACTTAAGTAAGTTGAGGATAACCTTGACTTTTACAGAAGTGGTGAAGATTCCTTAATAGAGGTAAAATATCTTGAAGTTGTTGGATGATCCATCGGAAAGAACGAAAGTTGTCATTACCACTCCAAAACATAACCAAATCTCGTCGACTTCCAAGCTGAGATGTAAAATTCCACCCTTCTACATCTCAATTGAAAACCATGATGTTTCATTACATAACTGTTTAGTTGATATTGGTGTGACAAATAATATAATGCCACTCGCCGTCATGAAAGCATTGGGCATGAGCTGCACTAAATATTATGAAACTGGCGAGAGCATATATGCCACCGATTCAAGAAAAGTTTTGACATATGGAGAAATCAAGGATTTTTATGCATGGATCACAACTGCTCCCCATATTATCACAATTTTTAATATTATTGTGGTAGACCTACCTCCAGCATATGGGGTTGTGTTGGGAAGAGATTGGAGTTCCATGATCGGTGGATATATAATGAACAATGATAGTTGTATGATGCTACTAGGAAAGGAGGGAGCAATGATTAAAGTACCACGAGAGCCCATAAAACCTTTCTCCTTCAATAATAAGGATAATTCCTTAATGGAAGACTACGTAGATGCTGGGATCAGAAACTATGTTATCTTGGATATGGAACAAAATGAAAACCTAGAACAAGTTCAATACTTGGAGGTCCCATAATGTGTCTTTGAAGGTTACTGGAGAATGTCATTCGATGGAGCATGCTCTAAATTAGGGAACAGAGTTGGGATTGTTCTTGTAAGCCCAGATAAGACGACGCATCCTCATGCTGTAAGACTGGAGTTTCAATGCACAAATAATGAGGCATAATACGAAGCTTTAATCCAAGGGATGATCCTCTCACAAGGAATGAAAATAGATCATATCATTGTGACTTGAGATTCAGAGTTGGTCATCAACTAGGTTACCCAAAAATACAAAATAAAAAACAAAAGACTTAAATTGTATTTCAAAAGAGTTAATGAATTGATGGAATCTTTCAGCTCTTTCAATATTGCTTTCATTCCAAGGGATAAGAACCATAAGTCCGATTTTCTAGCTTTGGATGCTTCATTATCAAATCCAGACGATATCCCAAACAAAACATCTTTCCAGGTGGAAAAGGCCTTTAGGCCACCTGTGCTTGATAATATTGAGTACTTACAAGTGTTTGACAATGATGAACAATTGGAATTTTTTTTGTTAAACGATGATGAAAAAGAAGATGATAAAGAGATTATCGTCCCCAAATACTGCATACAAACTGAATCTTTGTTCACAAAAGATGATTATGCCAATAATATTTGTGAAGAAGTTTCAGTTTGAAAGGTGCAAGAGACAAGAAAAGTCAATATTGGAATGGACCACTCGCCGAAATATGTCAATTTGGGAGTCGATTTCACCCCCGAAGAAGTTGATCAATATGTCACCTTATTCAAGGAATATATTGATGTGTTTTCTTGGACTTATGAAGAATTAAAGGCTTATGACAAAACAATATTCCATCATGTCATTCCTTTGAGGGAAGAAGCCAAACCGGTGAAACAAAAAATAAGAATGATGAATCCCAAGCTGAAGGCTCTGGTAGACATTGAGTTGGAAAAGTTAAATAAAACATGGATAATATATCCTATTAGACATTCAGACTGGATTTCAAATCCAGTGATTGTAAGGAATAAGACCGGAGAAATACGAATGTGCATCGATTTCAGAGATCTTAACAAATAAATCATAAAAGATAATTTTTCACTGCCCAACATGGAGTTTTTGTTGCAGCAAGTTACTAGATTGACATGTATGTCTATGTTGGACGGTTTCTCTGGATATAATCAAGTTTTAGTAGCTGAAGAAGGTAGAGCAAAAACAATATTTATCATACCATGGGAGACATATGCATATGCTAGAATGCCCTTCGGTTTGAATAATGTTGGGGCTGCATTCCAAAGGGCCATGGATCATGCATTCACTGGACTGATAGGAAAGTTCATGGTAGACTACCAAGATGACTTGACAATGAATTCAAGCAAAAGGGAGGATCACATCCATCATTTAAGAAAAGTCTTTGAAAGATGTAGATCATACGACGTCTCTCTCAACCTAAAGAAATTCTTGTTTTTTGTGACTCAAGGCAAGATGTTGGGCCACATTGTATGCAAGGAAGGAGTTTACATTGACCTAGAAAGATTTAAAGTGATTAATGAACTCATACCCCTAACATCAAATAAGGGAGTCCATTGATTCTTTGGGAAAATTAATTTTGTTCGAATATTTGTTCTTGATTATGCAAGCAAAGAGGTTCGAGTGGATAGCAGATACTCAGGAAGCATTCAACAAGATCAAGGGGCCCATCACCACCGCCCCCATCCTCATTATTCCATATTTTCAAAAGGATTTCATTATCTATTCATTTTCTACAGAGGCAGTTGTCGCGTCCATCCTCACTCAGAAAAACAACAACGGAGAAGAGCTCCCCATAAGTTTTACGAGAAAAACTTTACACAACTATGAGTTGAAGTATTCAGAACTCAAGAAACATGATTTTTCCCTTGTAAAAGTTGTGGCACACTTTCAGACTTATATACTAAAATCTCATGTTATTTCCTATGTCCCCTCATCCCTCGTCAAGATTCTCCTAAATCAACAGTTGAGAGAAGGAAAATGGGCCAACTGGTTAGCAAAAATTCAAGACTATGATATCGATATCAAACCGTTGAAGGAAATAAAAGGACAAGGATTATGCAAGCTTATGGCGAATGGGAACTTAGTTGATGGAATGACTTCAATCTTAGTCAGGGAACCATTAGCTGATTTAGAATGGTATAGAGATATCGCATTTTATTTAAGGTCTAAACAATTACCTGTTACAATGAGTTCCAAGGAGCGAAGGACACTCAAGATAAAAGAGAACCAATATGTATTGATTTCTAATATACTTTTCAGAATAAATTTCGATGGTATACTGCTGAGATGCGTCGAGGAGAATAAAGCTCAAGAGATGATCAAAGAATTTCATGAGGGAATATGTTGTGGACATTTTGCACCCACTGCAACTGCTTACAAAATAATCAGAGAGGGATTCTACTGGCCGTCGGTCTTTAGGGACTCGTACGCCGTAATAAGGAGATGTTTGTCATGCCAACAATTCTTAGGAAAAAATAAGAAAGTTGCAATGCCTCTGCAACCGATTGTGGTGGAACAACCATTTTCCCAATGGGGACTTGATCTCGTTGGGCCGATTAATCCGAAATCTAGCAAAGGGAACATGTACATTCTAACAACTATCGATTATTTCACCAAATGGCCAGAAGTAGTGGCACTGAAGAAGGTCGATGCAGAAGAATTGATTGGATTCCTCAAAGACAAAATTTTGTCAAGGTTTGGTGTTCCTCATAAATTTATCACAGACAACGGTTCGATCTTCATTGGGTCAAAATTCACAGAGTTTTTCGGACAATATGGGATCATTATGGGTTAGTCTTTGAATTATTATCCACAAGGAAATGGTCTTGCCGAATCCACGAACAAAACACTTGTGCAGACATTGAATAAAATTGTTGATGGTGTCATCACATTAAGTTGCCTTGGGTATTTTAGTTTTTTTGTATCAGAACTTGCAAAATTACGCAGCGCATCACTGTCAAGCCTTTCAAATACTGATAAAGATTCCAGGGCCGAATTTCTCTCAACTTTCATCCTAAAGTTGCATTGAAGATCTCAACAAGTGTCTACCTCACAAGGTGTTTTAAGATCGACTCCATAGCCCAACATGTTATCACCAATTACTGTCACGGGAAAAAAAGTATCAAGGTCCGCGACTTGCGCAAGAAGCACCCAACGTAAAACTCAAAGAACTCTTTTTTGGGCTTAAAATTCTTGTAGGTGGGTGGCTTCAATATTCAATGGCGAGGATCCATCAATGGAGTAGATCGACGGTCGATGGGTAATTGCGATCAACGAAGCAATGGGAGTTTTAGCGCAAGAGATAGCACCCATTTCGCCGAAGTAGTCTGAACCGTCCAATCCAGTGAGGACAAGTGGCAGTGCTTGAACTGTTTCGCGGTTCTAGTCATCTGGAAATTGGGGAAGAGATGCATCGTGAAATCCCAGTGCAATAAGTCCCGAAAGGATCAGGACCGTTGATCAAGGAAAGATCTCAGCCGTCCATCAAGAAATACAAGCGGCACAAGATCTGAGCCGCAGATGGGGTCTTTTGGGATAGTCAAAGTGAAAGCGCTGAAGTAGTCTCAACCATCCATCCAAGGGACATGTGGCGCACATTTAAGCACCATCACGGTTTCGACTATTGGGATTTCAAAAGACATGGGGTCTCTCCTCCATTGCATTAGGAAACCCCGAAATGCGAAATGTTAAGCCCCCGGGGTGTTGGGCCCATGGTGCTAGCGCCAAGGTCATATAGAAGGAAGGGCCAAAAGATGGCATGAAATGGGTCAAAACCCACCTCTCCTAAGTTTCGTATTGAGCGCATTTGTTTAAAAGGCACATGGATCTAAGCGGCTGAGAGCCGTGCGCTCAGATCTATGGACGAGGTCCAATTCTGGACCCCCCCCGCCGTTCTGCCTTTAATGGGGGTGGGGGTCCGAAATGGTACCACGCAAGTCTGAATGAATGGGATTAAAGCATCCATATCTACAGCTGAGGTCTCATTCCAGACCCCTCTCACCTTTCTGCTTTTAATAGGGGGGGTCCGGAATGAGGCGGTTTTGCATAGGTCCCCCTAAAACCTCTTACCACTTACCTCCTTGGTTTACTGCCTTCACCTCCTTCCGCCATGTGTCTTCCACCCAGTCTCTTTCTTTCTTCCTGTCACATATCTCACTCCCATTCCTCCTCTCGCCCCCTCACACTTGTTTCCCACTTAGTGCCATCCTGGTCCACCTCATTCCCTTTTCCTTCTCCTTTCCCGACACCTGTACCCACCTTTGCTCCACGCCACCTCCACCTGTGTTGTGTCCTCACTCACTGACCCATCACACTACGGCCTCCTCGTCACCTCTTCAGGACACTTCACCTCATTGCCCAATGTTCCAGCCTCGGTGTCCCCTCCACCTGGCGACCTTTATCTGATTTGCTTGCGCCATCACCTCGCCAGAGCCTCATTCACAACCAACTGTTGAGTCCCTCCACAAAGGTCCATCTCAGTTCTAAAAGGCAGAAAAGGTTTGCCATGTTGTTTAAGTGAAGAATTGACTGGGCCTTACCTGAACCCGAGAAAGCAATTATTGGGGTGGTTGACGGTGGTTGAACGTCGTCTCCTTCCATAATATTGTGCTACCTAATATTTGGCAGAGAGCAGATTTTGTACAGATATGCAACACAGTGGTGCTACTGAATATTTCACAAAGGGAAAAATCTAGCACACATATGCAGCTAAATGGCATTACCTACAAGCGCTACCTTTTCTCCTAGTAGTGTGCTACCCAGATATGCCACCCAATGAAGCTGCCAACAAACACCAGGGATCTAGGAGGACCAAACTAACAACTTTGGGATAGATTGATGATGGAGAAGGAAAATGGCATCATGAAGACAACCACATGCTTTTAGAGACACATGGAAAACAAAGAGATGCACAGCAAATGGAATTAGATCAGTTTGAAGTTCAGTTGGATTAGTCACCAACATTTTCCTATTTTGTAGCATAGGTGGTTAGATAAGTTGTTAAATCAAATAAATGTTTAGAGTTTTTTAAAGGGAAGGAGGCCAGCTTGTACCTCTAGTTGTTGCCTCCCTTTTTTCATAAATAGATAGATCAATTTCTTTAGTAAGGTCAGATATTTGAGCAAGGCTCCCTTAGACTGTAATATTTTGATGAAGTGACTGTGATCTGGCTATGTACTGGACTTAAGACTTTTTGACTAATAGAAATCAACTTCTCTTTCATTCTATTTTCTTATAATGCTAAAAGTTCATGTTTTGAATGATTCACATGAATTATTGTGGTGATGTTATGGTGGATGTTCGATCATTATATTATCATGACGTTTATTTAGCTTCCTTAGTTTCTGATTTCAAGAAGATCTTGTGATTATAAACTTTCTTCCTTAGACCTTTTGTAGACCTGATGTTTGCAGCAGTCCCTACACTCCTCTCACTCAAGTCTTCCCTATATTCATATTTACTCCTAAACTATTGATCGGAGTTAGCCAAGACCTTGATTGCTGGTGCATTGCCAACCTTGTTTCTGAGTTGGAACATTATCATTTCGAGTCTTTTCCATTTGACCCTTTAAAACACTCTTACATTCACATATAACCTGATGGGTACTAGGCTTGCCTTCCATGCAATCTGAAGGTGACTTCTACTACTAACATTTTTGGTACCGTTGCCGGGGAACGATTTGAAAACTTTTCCCTGGGATTAAACGAGACAATATACTAGTCCTAAAGGTGCATTAGAACTCAGTATCTTGAATATTGCATCCTCCACCTGGCAACTCCATTGTTTCAGCTTTAGCACCTAAAAGAAGGCATATGAGATCAAATCCAAAACTACCTTTGGTTCCATCTGAGGCTGACCCATAGAAGATAATCAAGAAGGGAAAATCTTCTCTGAAAAGTTTTTCTGTTGTTGCTACAAGTGTTTCTGGTCAGTTGCCTGATCCCACTCTTGATACTCCAACTATTTTATCAAGTAAGCTTTCTTTATCTTCTACTGAAGTATCTAAAAAACTTGATTTTGAAGAGTTTCCTATTGAATACTCTTCCTTTGAAACAGAATTGAAAGAAAAAAACATTGATATATTCTCCTCCCCTGATATTGAGAAGTGTTTTAGTCTTGATAGTTTTGAAGATTTCCCTACTTTAGGTTTTGCTACACCTCTCTCTGTTAAAACTTTTACTGCCAAAGAAGTAGGAATTTCATCTCGCTCTCAGACCTTACCATCCTCTTCCAAAACTCCACCTACTGTTGTGAAGACTGAAACTCCCCCTTCATCCGTTCCTTCTTCTCCTAATCTGGACATAGCCAGGTCTCCTTCTCCTCCTTGTTCACCAAGAATCCAAAATCAAATGGCAGTTGTTAACCCCCCTGGAAATAGGATGGATGCCATAGTGGCTGAAAGATATGCTCCTCTAGTCTCACCTCAGCCAATGAATTCTCTTCCCCCTGGAGATTATTTGAAATACATGCCCAAGTTTACTGGAGAAGAAGATATAACAGCTGAGGAACATCTTGATTCTTTCTATAGCTATGCAGATAACCAAAATATTGAAAATGAAGACGTTTGGATGAGGGTTTTTGTCCAAATCCTTTTTGGTGAGGCCAAAAAGTGGTTTAGGGGTTTGGCCCTTGGATCCATCACTGGTATTGAGGCATTGGATGAAGCCTTCTTGAGGCATTGGGGTGACAAAAAGGATTTTTTGTACTACATGACTGAATTTGGATCTTTGAAAAGGAAAGAAGGAGAGTCTGTCTCTGACTTTTCTAAAAGATTTAACAAAATGTACAAGAAGATCCCTGATGAGATCAAACCCATTGAAACCATGGAAAAAATCACTTATGCCAATGCTTTTGACTCCGAGTTCTACCTTCTTTTGAGAGAGAGAAGGTCACTTTCCTTATTTCATATGCAAGATGCCGCCTTAGAGGTAGAATCCAACATAATAGCATTAGATAAGGTCAGGGGAAAATATGATAGAGATAGGAGGAAAAACAAAGCTGAAGCTTCCACTTCTGACTCTCCTGTTGTTCATTCACAAGTAGATGAGTTGAAAAAATTAGTAAAATCCCTTTCTACTGAGATTGAGAAGTTAAAATCAAAAGGAAGACAACCATATAGAAATGCTCAAAACACTGAAAACAGAGGTAATTTCAGAAGACCCAACAATGCTCCCCAAATCCTTCCCAGAGATCCCAGAAACAAAGAGAGAGATGATCAAAGGATACAAGCTCCTTTTCAAAATAATCTAGTTGCTGATGAAGAAGAAGAGGAGGTAGAGGTTGATCCTGAGATTCACTGCGTAGGTGATACATCTCCATCCCCACACTTGACTCAATCCTCTTATGAGCAATCTTTAATGGATATCCAAATTAATGAGTTAAGCAAGGGAGAGAAAGAAAAGGAAAATGCTAGTAGATATAATCTGAGATCTAAGAAGAATGAAGGAAAAACTGATGCCCCTAATCAGTGTGTTCAAAAGAAGATTCCTCCAAGGCTGTGACAGTAAGCAACAAGGAAAAAGACTCTCAAAACCCACAAGTTCTGATAAAAAATCCTCCTCCTGAAACCAAAGATATTTTGAATCCTTCCCCTTCCCCTTCCTTTAGTTTTGAGAGTGAGATCCAGAAAATTAAGATCCCTGTACCATTTTTGGAATTGATAAAAAATGAAGAATTTAAAAAATATCTGACCAAAATGTTACATCCCAATGCCTCTCCTAATGCCACCGATTCAATAAATCTGCAAGATGAAAAACCAGCTGTGATTTTAGGCCCTTTGATAGAAGACATAGATGACTAAACCCCTCCCTTCTATACTTCTCTCAATATTCATGACAAGGTGTTGCATAATTGTCTTTTGGATTCAGGTGCATCCCATATTCTCATGCCAAAATCTATCATGGATGAACTTGGATTGGAAATCACAAAAACCTATCATGACTTATATTCTTTTGACTCTAGGAAAGTAAAATGTATGAGGGTCATTATGGATATGGTTGTGACTCTATTTCAGCTTCCCTTGAACAGTATACTTATGGATGTTGTGGTAGCTGACATTCCTCCCAAGTTTGGCATGCTCTTGTCAGGGTATTGTATTAAAAGACTTGGGGGCGGCTTTCATATGGATCTCTCATATGCAACTATTCATGTGTTTGGGGGGGAGCATAGAAGACTTTACAGGGAAGCCCAACTGGCTTACATTATTAGTGATGAAGCAAACCCTGCCAATCATCCTATTTTTTCTCTTGATACTGATTTGGGGTCCAACATTTCGCAGCTCACTGATGCTCCAGAAACTCCTTTTGAAATCAAAAAATAGTCTACTACCTTATGTGAAGAGCCTCGTCTAACCAATTCTGTTTGGAAGATGTTCTTTGATGGAGCTTCTTCTAAGGAAGGTGTTGGTGCAGGAGTGGTCTGTGTCTCACCAACGCAGGAAACCATATCTCTGTCATATAAACTAGAATTCGAAATTACCAATAATGTAGAAGAGTATGAAGCTCTTGTCTTGGGCTTGGGGGTTGCAAAATATATGGGGATTAAAAAGCTGTCAGTATTTGGAGATATTGAATTGATAGTCCATCAGACCATTTTTTTTTTCAAAGTAAGCATCCTAGGCTTAGATCTTATAGGAATGAAGTATGGGACCTAGTGGAGAATTTTTTCTCTGAGTTTGACATCTCTTTTATTCCATGAGAAGAGAATTGTGTGGTTGTATCAGCAAGCAACTTCAAGATACCTACACCTCCTAAACTCAAGTATGAGGTAGAATTCACATACAGGGCTTCTATACCGGACAATGTCAAGTATTGGAAGGTGTTTGAAGATGATTTAGAACTTAAAACATTCCTTGAGTCTGTTGATGAATTTATTGCATTACACATTGATCAGGATCATGATTATGAAATTACTCCACATGTTGATGTTTTCCTTAATACAATTTATAATAATCATATTGTGCAGCTACCTAGAAACCATATTCCAAAAGGACTAGTTCCTTTGGAAAAATTATTTGACGAAAATGATGTGGCAGTAAAGGGGAAGGTGTCTACTGATGATGCTGATATAACTGAGTGCAATTTGGGAACATAAAAGGATCCAAAATATGTCAAGCTGTCAAGAAGCTTATCAGGAGAGAAGAGGGATGAATATACCAAATTGTTGAAAGAATTTGTTGATGTATTTGCTTGGACTTATGAAGATCTCAAAACTTATGACACAAACATTATAGACCACAAGATTCCATTAAAAGAAGAGACCAAACCCTTCAGGAAAAAGTTGAGGCAAATAAATCCTATGTTGCTGCCTGTCATGTAGAAAGAGATAAAAAATATATTAGATGAAAAAATTATTATTCCTTTGAGATATTCTAAATGGGTGGCCAATTTGGTCCCCATGAGGAAAAAGAATGGAGAAATCAGACTTTGTGTCGATTTCCAGAATCTGAACATAAGTTATAAAAAGGATAATTTCCCTTTGCCCAAGATGAAACACATATTACAGAGGGTGATATGTGCAGCCCGTATGTCTATGGTTGATGGTTTCTCTCGCTACAACCAGATTTTTTTTTGCCAGAGGATAGAGAGAAGACGGCCTTTACCACTCCTTGGGGTACATTCATGTATGCCAAGATGCCCTTTGGTTTGATGAATGCGGGGCGACCTTTCAGCGAGCTATGGACATACAATTCATAGGAGAGAAGGACAAGTTTGTTGTCATCTATTTGGATGACATAATAGTGTTCTCTCAATTTGATAAAGAGAATTGTGATCATTTAAGAAAGGTTTTCTCGAAATGCAGAAAATCCGGTCTCTCTTTAAATCCAAAAAAATCACTATTTGCCATGAAGGAGGGGAAATTATTGGGACATATTGTGTCAGTTGAAGGGGTTAGGATTGAATCCAACAGGGTTAAAGCCATACAAACCTTGTCACTTCCTAGATCTAAAAAGGAGGTTCAATATTTTTTGGGAAAATTTAATTTCTTGAGAAGGTTTGTGTCAAATTTTTCTGAGTTGGTTAAGTATATCACAACCATGTTAAGGAAATATAATGAAATCAAGTGGGCTGTTGAAGCACGTAGTTCTTTTGATCAAATAAAGAAAGCCTTGACTGAAGCCTCGTTCCTAGTTAGCCTAGACTACTCCAAGGACTTTCTTATTTTTTCTTTTGCCTCTTTTGATACAGTGGCAATAGTTTTGTTGCAGAAGAACGTTGAAGGCTTAGAGCAACCCATTTCCTTTTTCAGCCAGGCCTTGAGAGATGAAGAATTAAAATATGACATCATGGATAAGCAAGCCTATGCACTGGTTAAAGCTCTTAAGTCCTTCAGAGTTTATGTGATGCATTCAAGAATTATTTCTTATGCTCCATCAGCTGTTGTAAAATAAATTCTTATTCAGCTGGATATTGACAGAAAACACAACAAATGGATTGCTAAAATCCTTGAATTAGATTTAGAAGTCAAGCCTACCAAATTGGTTAAAGGTCAAGGTTTAGCCAAGATGTTGGCTGAATCAAATTGCTCAGCATTGGGGATAAATTTCATTGGCTCTTTTCCAGAAAAGTAGTATGCTAAATTAAATGACAAAGGTTCTCAAGGCATCCCTACATTGGCAGACGCCAACTGGTACAAGGACATTATATTCTTCTTGCAGAATTTACAGCCTCCAAATGGTATGGAAAAGAACAAGGTGAGAGAATTAAAACTCAAATCAATAAAGTATTGCCTGGTTGATCAAATTTTGTATTGGAATGATCCATTGGGAGTGTTGTTGAGATGCCTAGACCCAAAAGAAGCCCAAAATATTATGTCTGATTTTCATGATAGTTTGTGTTGGGGGGGCATCATTTTTGGAGGACTACTGCCTACAAGATTCTTAGGGCTGGGTATTTTTGGCCTAGTATGTTCACATATGTTTGTGATAAGATCAGAACATGTGTTAAATGTCATAAATTCTCTGGAAAGCATCAGCTTAAGTCTTTTCCATTAAAGACCGTAGCAGTTTCAGGACCTTTTCAACAGTGGGGCCTAGATTTTATTGGAGAAATTCATCCCACTTCTAGTGGCCAACATAGATGGATCTTGACTACTACAGATTACTTCACTAAGTGGATAGAGGTTATTCCTACCAGGAATGCTTCCCACAAAGTGATCATTGGTTTCCTTAAAGACATTATGGCGAGGTTTGGCTGTCCGAACAAAATTTTCACTGACAATGCTGCATCTTTCAAGGCTGAGCCATTGATTCAATTCTGTGAACAATATGGGATCACTTTGATTCATTCAACCCCTTACTACCCACAAGGGAATGGTCTTGCATAATCCTCCAACAAAAGTCTTCTAAAGATCATTAAAAATCTATTGGAGGACAACAAAAAGGCATGGGATTCAAAACTCAAATTTGCTTTGTGGGATGACAGAGTGACAATAACAAAATCCTTGGGTCTTTCTCCTTTCTAGCTGGTGTATGGAGTTGAGGGCATTTTCCCTTCTCAACTTGCCTTGCCTATGGAAAAATTCTTCCAGGATTATCAAGGGGAGCCAGATCATATGATCAGGAGGATTTAGTAGTTGGTTGAAGTACAACAGACTCGGGAGCAGCTTGTAGATAAGGCATATGATCATCAACTGAAGATCAAGAAGGCATTTGACAAGAAGGTGAACAAAGATGACTTTCAATTGGGTGATCTGGTGCTCAAGTGGGATGCACCGAGACAAGATAAAGGAAAGAAAGGTAAATTTGAATCTTTATGGATTGATCCTTTCAAAATCTTTGAGGTATTCTCTAATAACATTTTCAAGTTGCAAAATATGGAGAATGAAGAGGTGTTTGGTGGCCCTATTAATGTGCATTTCCTGAAAAATTACTTTGCTTGAGCCTTGAGTGGTTATTCATGTCATTGTAAATATCGTTTTCCTTTTGTTTTTGTTTCAATAACTAACCCCATAGCCCTAGGATAAGGCACTAAATCTACTCATTCTTGGCAGCCTGCAGGGGGCATGCCATCCCCTGTGGAGACAATGTTATCACATTAATTTTCCTTGGGTCTTTTAGTTAGTTTGTATTAGAACTTGCAAAATCACGCAACGCATCACTGTCAAGCCTTTCAAATACTGATAAAGATTCCAGGGCCGAAGTTCTCTCAAGTTTCATCCTAAAGTTGCGTTGAAGATCTCAACAGGTGTCTACCTCACAAGGTGTTTTAAGATCGATTCCATGTTATCACCAATTACTGTCATGGGAAAAAGAGTATCCAGGTCTGCGACCTGCGCAAGAAGCACCCAACACAAAACTCAGAGAAGTCTATTTCGAGGTTAAAATGCTTGCAGGCGGGAGGCTTCAGTATTCAACGACCAGGATCCATCGATGGAGCAGATCGATGGTCGTCGGGTAATTGTGATCAACAGAGCTGCACGAGTTTTAGCGCAAGAGATAGCGCCCATATCGCCAAAGTAGTCTGAACCGTCTGATCCAATGAGGATAGATGGTAGTGCTTGAGCCGTTTTATGGTTCTAGTCATCGAGAAATTAGGGAAGAGATGCATCGTGAACCCCCGATGCAAGAAGTTCCGAAAGGATCGGGACCATTGATCAAGGAAAGATCTCAGCCGTCCATCAGGAAAGACACGCAGTGCAAGATCTGAGCCACAGATGGGGTCTTTCGAGATAGTCAAAGTGAAAGCGCCGAAGTATTCTGAACCATCCATCCAAGGGACATGTGGCGCACGATTAAGCGCTGTCACAGTTTTGGCTATCAGGATTTCAAAAGACATGGGGTCTCTCATCCATTGCATTAGGAAACCACGAAATGTGAAATTTTAAGCCCCCGGGGTGTTGGGCCCATGGTCCTAGAGCAAAGGTCATATAGAAGGAAGGGTCAGAAGATGGTAT
>SNQJ01S0113747.1:21133-49260 GCA_010110895.2 Picea sitchensis
CCATGCCCCTTTGGAGAATGGGGAAGATTCTTTGAACTGGTAGAAGAAGAAGAAGAAGATGATGATGGAGGAGGAGAGGGTGGTGGAGAAGCACCATTCCCTCCATTTCCGCCTGGATTCTTATAACCACCGCCTCCCTTATGCATTGAAGGGTTAGAGCCTTCACCCTGCGACATCATGGTCCGTTCCAACATGACCTTCATCATATCTCTCATCTGTATGATAGTCTTCCTGAAGTCTTCTTCTTCATTCGAAACACGTTCATGATCTTCTTCATGTGCCATGCTTGGTGAATGTCTCTCTACAACTTGTGGTGAATGAAACTGCTTCCTCCTCATCGGATAAGAACTTGGCTCCACAAGTTGACCTTCTTCTCGTGTGAGTTTCAACCTTGTGAGCATCAGAAACAAAACTTGCAAAACAATCAAGTCTTCAAAACCAGTGCTCTGATACCTACTTGATCTAAAAATGAAGAAGACTTGAAAAACTTGAATAATTATTGCAAGTGAAATGTTATGTGTTTAAAGCAACATGATCAATTTGCAACACATAAATTAAGGATTACTTATGCAAAATACTCATAGACAACAGCATAAAACATTGAACATCAGCACATAAACACAACAACTTGATAAAGGAGTTCACCCCACTCCGGGCTACATCTCCTGGTCCAACTTCCAATGGATCATTATTATAAAATTTCTCAAAGTTCTCAAAAGCATGCCTTACAATGCTCAAAATGACAAACCAACTACTCCAATGGCTCCGCAGCGTCCCAAAACCCCTGTCTGGGCTCTTTCGGCACATGAAACGGTCGAAAAATGAGAAAGATATGCTTCCCTGAAGTCTCCTTCTCCAACTTGCTGTCTCTGGTTCTACAATTCGCACCCTTGTTCTCCAAACCTGGAACACACACTCTTTTAAGCGTAAAGAACCCAGTCCCATGCATAACCGTGCATCGGTACAAACCGTAGGACGGTTAAGGCGCCTCCAGCCCCTAACCGCCTCGGCATTCGGTCATATGGCCCATGCGACCTTGGGCTCGGCGAAAAATTGGTTAGTCGTTGTATAACTTCTGTGTAACCACCCGCGCGGTTAAACCACCGGTCAAACGGATTACATACACGCATTAACCAAAGTTCAAAACTCCCGCGCGCAATTTTTAATACAAGGGCAAACACATATATATATGTATATGCAATGTAATACATTTCAATACATTGCAATGTAATATATAACGCACGCCAATGGTTCGGGTTTCAACATATGTTTATGGCATGGTTATATGCGTTAACAAAAACCACGGGACGGGACTAAGCCCCGGCTCGACCCCCCGCCCACATTACAAATTTACAATTTCAAATACATTTATTCGCATATATATAATAAGAACCAATGTATGGTCCAATGGTTGGGCGGTCGGGTGAAGCCGTTGACTGTGGAGAGGTCCCGGGGTCGAACCCCATGGACCCATAACATTTTACACAATAATAAACCAACCATATACGGACACATGGTGCCCATGAATTGGGCCATGTGTCCACACCTTATTAACCACTTATGACACGTGTCAACACTTGATTGGACAACCACCAACCAATACAAATGCACCACATCTTCCCTCTGCCATGTCATCATGATGGTACGGCCCTGCCACGTGGCCGTACGGACAGGTACAGTCAGCATCCCAAATTTTTCCCTGTTTGGCTTGGTGGACAGATCACGATATCTCCTCCATACGGACTCCGTTTGCGAAAGTAAATATACCGTCAGAATCAGGAAGACGAGACGGACGCAATGGCACTATTTTCGTCTCATTCTGAGAACTTTGAAAATTGAGCAAAATTTAATCCCCTAATCATTCCCTTTTCCCTCTCCTTTCCTGACACCTGTACCCCCCTTTGCTCCATGCCACCTCTACCTATGTTGTGTCCCCACTCACTAGCCCATCACACTATGACCTCCTTGTCACCTCTTCAGAACACTTCACCTCATTACCCGATGTTCCAGCCTCGATGTCCCCTCCACCTGGCCACCTTTCTCCGATTTTCTCATGCCATCACCTCACTAGGTCCTCATTCACAACCAACTGTTGAGTCCCTCCGCGAAGGTCCAGCTTAGTTCCAGAAGGTAGAAAAGGGTCGCCACGTTGTCCAAGTGTAGAATTGACTGAGCCTTACCTGATCCCGAGAAAGCAGTTATTGGGGTGGTTGACGGTGGTTGAACGTCGTCGCCTTCCATAATACCACGCTACCTAATATTTGGTAGAGAGAAGATTCTGTACATATATGCAACACAGTGGCACTACCAAATATTTCACATAGGGAAAAATCTAGCACACATATGCAACACAGTGGCACTACCATTTCTTCTAGTAGTGCGCTACCCAGATGTGCCACCCAATGAAGCTGCCAACAAACACCAGGGATCTAGGAGGACCAAACTAACAACTTTGGGATAGATTGATGATGGAGAAGGTAGCTGGAATCATGAAGACAACCACATGCTTTTAGATACACATGGAAAATAAAGAGATGCACAACAAAGGGAATCAGATCACTTTGAAGTTCAGTTGGATTAGTCACCAACATTTTCCTGTTTTGTAGCATAGGTGTCTAGATAAGTTGTTAAATCAATAAATGTTTAGAGTTTTTTAAAGGGATGGCAGCCAGCTCGTACCTCCAGCTGTTGCCTTGCTTTTGTTATAAATAGATAGATCAATTTCTTTAGTAAGGTCGGATGTTTGAGCAAGGCTCCCTTAGACTGTAATATTTTGATGAAGTGACTATGATCTGGCTATGTACTGGACTTAAGACTTTTTGACTAATAGAAATCATCTTCTCTTTCATTCTATTTTCTTCTGATGCTAAAATTTCATGTTTTGAATGATTCACATGAATTATTGTGGTGATGTGATTGTGGATATTTGATCATTATATTATCATGACTTTTATTTAGCTTCCTTAGTTTCTGATGTCAAGAAGATCTTGTGATTAGAAGATTTCTTCCCTAGACATTTTGTAGACCTGATGTTTGCAGCAGTCCCTACACTCCTCTCACTCAAGTCTTCCCTATATTCATATTTACTCCTAAACTACTGATCGAAGTTAGCCAAAACCTTGATTGTTGGTGCATTGCTAGCCCTGTTTCTGAGTTGGAACATTATCCTTTCGAGTCTTTTCCATTTGACCCTTTAAAACACTCTTACATTCACATATAACCTGATGTGTACTAGGCTTGCCTTCCATGCAATCTGAAGGTGACTTCTAGTGCTAACATTTTTGGCACCGTTGCCGGGGAACGATTTGAAAACTTTTCTCTGGGATTAAACAAGACAATATACTAGTCCTAAAGGTGCATTAGAACTCAGTATCTTGAATATTTCATCCTGCACCTGGTGACTCCATTGTTTTGAACTCTGGCACCTAAAAGCAGACATACGAGATCAAATCCACAACTACCTTTGGTTCCAGCTGAGGCTGACCTAGAGAAGATAATCAAGAAGGGAAAATATTCTTTGAAAAGTTTTTCTGTTGTTGCTACAAGTGTTTCTGGTTGGTTGCCTGATCCCACTCTTGATACTCCAGCTATTTTATCAAGTAAGCTTTCTTTATCTTCTGCTGAAGTATCTAAAACACTTGATTTTGAAGAGTTTCCTATTGAATACTCTTCCTTTGAAACATAATTGAAAGAAGAAAACATTGATATATTCTCCTCCCCTAATATTGAGAAGGGTTTCAGTCTTGATAGTTTTGAAGATTTCCCTACTATAGGTTTTGCTACACCTCTCTTTGTTAAAAATTTTGCTGCCAAAGAAGTAGGAATTTCATCTCCCTCTCATAACTTACCATCCTCTTCCAAAACTCCACCTACTGTTGTGAAGACTAAAACTCCCCCTTCATCCGCTCCTTCTTCTCCTAATATGGACACAACTAGGTCTCCTTCTCCTCCTTGTTCACCAAGAATCCAAAATCAAATGGTAGTTGTTAACCCCCCTGCAAATAGGATGGATGCCATAGTGGCTATAAGATATGCTCCTCTAGTCTTACCTCAACCAATGAATGCTCTTCCCCCTGGAGATTATTTGAAATACATGCCCAATTTTATTAGAGAAGAAGATATAACAGTTGAGGAATATCTTTCTTCTTTCTATAGCTATGTAGATAACCAAAATATTGAAAATGAAGACGTTTGGATGAGGGTCTTTGTCCAAATCCTTTTTGGTGAGGCCAGAAAGTGGTTTAGGGGTCTGACAACTAGATCCATCACTGGTATTGAGGCATTGGATGAAGCCTTCTTGAGGCATTGGGGTGACAAAAATGATTTTTTGTACTACATCACTGAATTTCGATCTTTGAAAAGGAAAGGAGAGTCTGTCTCTAACTTTTCTAAAAGATTTAACACAATGTACAAGAAGATCCCTGATGAGATCAAACCCACTGAAACCATGGAAAAAATCACTTATGCCAGTGCTTTTGACTCCGAGTTCTGCCTTCTATTGAGAGAGAGAAGGTCACCTTCCTTAGTTCATATGCAAGATGCCTCCCTAGAGGTAGAATCCAACATAATAGCATTAGATAAGCTCAGGGGAAAATCTGATAGAGATAGGAGGAAAAACAAAGTTGAAACTTCCACTTCTGACTTTTCCGTTGTTCATTCACAAGTAGATGAGTTGACCAAATTAGTAAAATCCCTTTCTACTGAGATTGAGAAGTTAAAATCAAAAGGAATAAAACCATATAGAAATGCTCAAAACAATGAAAACAGAGGTTATTTCAGAAGGCCCAACAATGCTCCCCAAATCCTTCCCAGAGATCCCAGAAACAAAGAGAGAGATGATCAAAGGATACAAGCTCCTTTTCAAAACAATCTAGTTGTTGATGAATAAGAAGAGGACGTAGAGGTTGATCCTGAGATTCACTACGTAGGTGATACATCTCCATCCCCACACTTGATTCAATCCTCTTATGAGCAATATTTAATGGATATCCAAATTAATGAGTTAAGCAAGGGAGAGAAAGCAAAGGAAAATGCTAATAGATATAATCTAAGATCTAAGAAGAATGAAGGAAAAACTGATGCCCCTAATCAGCCTGTTCAAAAAGAAGATTCTTCCAAGGCTATGACAGTAAGCAACAAGGAAAAAGACTCTCAAAACCCACAAGTTCTGATAAAAAATCCTCCTCCTGAAACCAAAGATATTTTGAATCCTTCCCCTTCCTTTAGTTTTGAGAGTGAGATCTAGAAAATTAAGATCCCTGTACCATTTTTGGAATTGATAAAAAATGAAGAATTTAAAAAATATCTGACCAAAATGTTATAGCCCGATGCCTCTCCTAATGCCACTGATTCAATAAATCTGCAAGATGAAAAACCAACTGTGATTTTAGGCCCTTTTATAGAAGACATAGATGAATCATCCCATCCCTTCTATACTTCTCTCAATATTCATGACAAGGTGCTGCATAGTTGTCTTTTGGATTCAGGGGCATCCCATAATCTCATGCCAAAATCTATCATGGATGAACTTGGATTGGAAATCACAAAAACCTATCATGACTTATATTATTTTGAATCTAGGAAAGTAAAATATATGGGGGTCATTATGGATATGGTTGTGACTCTATTTCAGCTTCCCATGAAAAGTATACTTATGGATGTTGTGGTAGCTGACGTTCCTCCCAAGTTTTGCATGCTCTTGTCAGGGTATTGTATTAAAAGACTTGGTGGGGGCTTGCATATGGATCTCTCATATGAAACTATTCATGTGTTTGGGGGGGAGCAGAGAAGACTTTACAAGAAATCCCAGCTGGCTTACATTATTAGTGATGAAGCAAACCTCGCCAATCATCCTGTTTTTTCTCTTGATACTGATTTGGGGTCCAACATTTTGCAGCTCATTGATTCTCCCAAAACGCCTCTTGAAATCAAAAAATAGTCTACTACCTTATGTGAAGAGCCTCCTCTAACCAATTCTCTTTGGAAGATGTTCTTTGATGGCGCTTCTTCTAAGGAAGGTGTTGGTGCAGGAGTGGTCTTTGTCTCACCAACTCAGGAGACCATATCTCTGTCATATAAACTAGAATTTGAAACTACCAATAATGTAGTAGAGTATGAAGCTCTTGTCTTGGGCTTGGGGGTTGCAAAAGGTATGGGGATTAAAAAGCTATCAGTATTTGGAGATGTTGAATTGATAGTCCATCAAACCAAAAATATTTTTCAAACTAAGCATCCGAGGCTTAGATCTTATAGGAATGAAGTATGGGATCTAGTGGAGAATTTTTTCTCTGAGTTTGACATCTCTTTTATTCCACGAGAAGAGAATTCTGGGGTTGTATCAGCAAACAACTTCAAGATACCTACACCTCCTAAACTCAAGTATGAGGTAGAATTCAAATACATGCCTTCTATATCAGACAATGTCAAGTATTGTAAGGTGTTTGAAGATGATTTAGAACTTAAAACATTCCTTGAGTTTGTTGATGAATTTTCTACATTACACATTGATCAGGATCATGATTCTGAAATTACTCCACATGCTGATGTTTTCCTTAATAAAATTTCTAATCATCATATTGTGCAGCTACCTAGAAACCATATTCCAAAAGGACTAGTTCCTTTGGAAAAATTATTTGACGAAAATGATGTGGCAATAAAGGGGAAAGTGTCTACTGACGATGTTGGTATAACTGAGTGAAATTTGGGAATATAAAAGGATCCAAAATATGTCAAGCTGTGACGCCGACGCACGCTCCCTCCACAACCCGCAGGTTGGAAGGTCCACGTCAGCACAGGATCTTTCCTTCACTGCTAGCCCGAAGAACTCTAAACAACTCTTCTATTTCCCTATCGGGAAATTTGCACCCATAGAAAACTCTCACGGGATCCCCTCTTTACACTCGGGAGATCGGACTTCGTGACTTCGCGAATCCAGTGGTCGGGCATTGGTCACTTGAATCTCTGAAACCCGAAACCCAAAAATAGTCAATGCTGACCTCTCCTCTTCCCGTTCGGGATTTCCCCTATCACAATTTCAGTGATCGCAAGGTTGAGTAACTTGCTTTCTCGACTCCTGAATCCCAATTTGCCGAAACCTTGATTCACACACAAGCTTTGACCTTTCAATGCCACTTCACTTCATCGGCATTTTGGACTTCGCAATATCACGAATCCTAATCGAAGTTTTCAGAACTTCACTCTCCACGAAACTCCGACACGATGTGCCACCTGTCCACCTCATTGACCCTTGTGGCCCCACACAATTCCTTCAGCTTTCGGGATATTGTGTTTTGGAATATCGCGATTCCCATGGAAATGTTTACGGAACTTCCACCCATGAAACCATGATATAAATATCCATGTGTGAATCCAACAACTCTGCTACCTTGGATCGACGGTTCTATCCCTCCTGAGCTCACACATTCTAAAATACTGGTCATACCTCCCCTGCTCTTCTGCGAGATCTAACGGCTCACAAAAATTCATGAATTCTCTCCAGAGAATTCCGACCATCCGTCTCTTCCTCTGAGAGCCTCCTGGGTTCAATGTCGCTGCACCTTCTTACCAACTTCAAAGTACTTGGTCTTTTCTCCTGCCTTCAATAGCCCTTGAAGATTTCAATTCCCTTTGAACTTTCTCTGCCTCTGAACCTTTCAGAGAATCCCTGCTCGCACTCCTTGCGGCAACTCTCTGACCTTTTCAAATGGTTGAATCCCTTCGACCCTGCACACTCCTGCAGCAACAGTCTCTAAATTCTTCACTCAGGTTCGCAACCTGAGACTTCACTTGGCCTACGCTCTCCTTGCACGGCTTCTGTGCATGTCTGCACTTCTGTGGAAGTGAGAACAAAATCTAGACTATCTGAGCCCTTCGTCAACGCACTCCTTCCAGACACTTCAATTGCACTCCTTGCAGGAACTCTTACTGAGATAGAGAAACAATTGAAACTCATTCCTATTTCCTTTCAGACTTCAAACTCAAACATGAAATCATATACGCAACATATAAAGAAAATGTATAACAGGAAGCAAACATTCATGAGCATATCATTGAACATCAATACTCAGAGAACAAACACAAAACCATGAATTTGAATCAATCTCTTTCTATTAATCCAAATATCTGTACATGGGTGTTCTTACACATCTCTCTGCTTCTCTTCTCTATGCTCTTCTTCCTGCTCTAGGTTACAACACACAATGAGGGTGTCTATATCTCATTTCCCTCTTGCGCTCTAGAAACTGTCTAATCTAGAATTACATTCTATCTACCTGCATTAACTACTATAAATGCCTTCTACCTACTAAGGACGAGAGCAAATCACTCAAGGTCCATTTACATCATACAAGTGTGCTTCTTCTTAATGACTTCATTTAAGATTGCGCACCAACTTCAAGGTAATTTCAAAATTTTCACTGGCGCTTGTCCAGCTGTCCGATGTCTCTGTGCTGGCTCGCTTGATGTTGGCGATGCTCCTGCATCATACTCCCTCGCTGGAAAATTTTCATGGGCTCCTATCCATGAGCTCACGCACTGTGTGTCCATGCTTCTGGATCTTCGTTTCATTCTCCTAGCTGGCATCTTCAACTAGATGGTCTTTCCACTTGACCAAATACTCAAAGTATTCTTTTCTTCTGGTCTTCTTGCCAATTTGTTTGTCCAATATGCGTTCCATCTGTGGATTATCTGCAACTAGCATCTGCTTCATCCACTGAATCACTGGCTGCTTATTTCCTATTCCTGCTTCCTCAGCTTTATATGGGTACAAATATGAGATATTGAATATCAGAGAAATTCCGATCCCATCGAGTAATTCAATCTCGTAAGAATTCGCCCCAAAATTCTTCAAGACCCTTTATGGCCCGATTTTCTTCATCTTCAATTTATTATATGTTCCTCTCGGGAACCTTTCCTTTCTCAAATGTGCCAGAATCAAGTCACAAACCTCAAATTGAAGTTGTCTTCTGTGTTGATCTTCCATGCGCTTGTATTTCTGGCTCGAATTCTGCAATCACTCCTTCACCCGACTGTGAAGTTCCTTCATCGCCTCTACGAAATCTTCTGCACTAGCGCTGCTAGTCACAGTCTGTTCTAAATATCTCAATTCAGAAATTCCTCTCGACTGCATGCCATAGACAACCTGAAATGGACTTTGTCCTGTGCTCCTGTTAACCGAGTCATTATAAGAAAACTCTGCCAGTGGTAATATGTGGTCCCACTGGCTGTGGTGCTCTATCACCAGGCTTCTCAGCAAGTCTCCTAGACATCTATTCACTACTTCTGTCTATCCATCCATCTGAGGGTGATAAGATGAACTAAACAACAAGTTAGTTCCTAGCTTCCTCCATAAGGTCCTCCAAAAATGCCCTATGAACTTTGTATCTCGATCCGAGACTATACTCCTTGGTAAACCATGAAGTCGAATGACTTCATTGAAAAATAGATTCACAATGTGAGTTGTGTCATTGGTCTTTTGACATGGAATGAAGTGTGCCATCTTGGAAAATCTATCCACCACCACAAAGATTGAATCAAAACCTCTTTGTGTTCTTGGCAACCCCAATATGAAATCCATGCTGATTGCATCCCATGACCTTTCAGGTATGGGAAATGGTTGATAAAACCTCGTATTCTGTTTCCTTCCCTTTGAATGCTGACAAATTCTGCATCTGTCTACGAATCTCTTGACATCTGCTCGCATTCCCGGCCAAAAATATGACTCATTCAACTTTGAAAACATCTTGTCGTGACCAAAGTGCCTTGCTAATCCACCACTGTGTTTCTCCTTCAACAGATTCTCCCTCATGGAGCATTTCGGAATACATAGTTGATTACCCTTAAATAGTAATCCTTCCTGGATCATGTACTCTGCCCATTGGCTTCTGTCTCTCAGAATTGGATTCTCAGCTGCTTCATACGCCTCCTTAAAACCCTGATCATCTGGGTACATGTCCCTGAGATCATCAAAACCCAACGTTTTGACTTTGAACTCCTGCAATAGCAAACACTTCCTGCTCAAAGCATCAACCACTTTGTTAGCAGTACCAGAAACATGTTTAATTACAAAAGTGAAATTTTGCATATATTCCACCCATTTGACGTGTCTCTGATTCAACTTTTCCTGTTGAGTCACAAATTGCAATGCATGATTTTCACTATATAAGACAAATTCTTTTGGGATCAAGTAATGCCTCCATTTCTTCAATGCCTAGATAATAGCATAAAACTCCTTATCATATGTGGAGTACTTCAGCTTCGCTTCATTCATCTTCTCGCTGAAGTATGCTATCGGCCTGTCTTCTTGACTCAAGACTCTCATGATTGCAAATCCAATTGCATCGCATTTCACTTGAAATGTCTTTCGGAAATCCAACAACACCAAAACTGGTTGTTCTGTAATCTTCCTCTTCAATAGATTAAAATTTTTCTCAACCTCTTCTGTCCAGTGAAAAGACTTGTGTATTTTCTTCACTGTATCCATCATCGCTGCACTAATTCCACTGAAATTCCTGATGAACTTTCGGTAGAAACTAGCCAATCTGTGAAAACTTCTCACCTCAAAGATATTCTTCGGTGATGGCCAATTCTTGATTACCTCCACCTTATATGGATCCATCCTCAACTCATCTACAGAAATAACAAATCCCAAGTAAATGAGCTCTGTTTTCATGAATGAGGATTTCTTCATATTTATCAACAGCTTCTCCTGTTGTAACCTTTGCATCAATGTAGCCAAATGCTTCAGATGCTCTGCCACTATTTTACTGTAAACCAGTATGTCATCTAAATACACAATGACAAATTTTTCGATGAAATCCCTCAGGACTTCATTCATCATCCTCATGAAGGTACTCGGTGCATTTTTTAAGCCAAACGACATAACAAGCCATTCATACAACCCTTCATTGGTTTTGAATGTTGTCTTCCATTCATCACCTTCTCTCATGCGGATCTGATGATAATCGCTTTTCAAATCAATATTTGAAAAATACTTTGCTCCACTCAAGAAATCCATTAGATCATCCATCCTTGGCAATGGAAATCTGTACCTGATGGTTATCTTATTAATCACCCTCGAGTCAATACACATCCTCCAGCCTCCGTCTTTCTTCGGACTGAGTACCGTCGGAACAACACATGGACTCAAGCTTTCCCTGACCAAACCTTTGTCCAACAACTCCTGGACTTATCTTTTAACCTCTTCATTTTCTTGCGGTGTCAATCTGTATACGGATTTATTTGGAAAACTGGCTCTTGGTATGAGATCAATATGATGACTCACACTTCTGATCGGTGGCAACGAACGAGGTAATTCGTCCACTACTATGTCAACGAACTCTTCCAGCAGTTCCTGAATCTCCTCTGGTAAATCATCCACTCTTGTGTTGGTCAAAACAATCTTCGGATTCCTGACCACAATGAACTGTGGATCCTCCTTCTTCTTAACCTCTGTAAGAAGTTCCTTCCCACTCATGATAAGTACATTGTTGCTTACTTCCATTTTCACCTCCTTATCTTTAATTGGAAGCAACATGTGAGTCCTCCCATTCTTCTCTAGGGTGTATGTGTTCATTCACCCATCATGAATCACATTCCTGTCATATTTCCATGGTCTACCCAACAATAGATGACAAAAATCCATAGGAATGACATCACACAATATCTTATCATTATATCCTCCTATCTTGAATTCAACTAAACACTGTTTAGTGACAGTTACCTGATGTCCTTTTTGTAGCCACGAAACTCTGTATGGGCTTGGATGATCAATCATCTCCAGCTCCAGCTTCTCCACCATCTCTGTAGAAACGAGATTATCCATGCTACCACTGTCTACAATGACCTTGCATACCCTATCCTTGGTCTTGCAAGCAGTCCGGAAAAGTCTAGTCCTTTGGACTGAACTCTCCACCTCCTTCTCTAGTGTCAAAAGAGATTTTCGCATCATCAACGATCTTCTGCCTTCAGCGTCTTCTGCCTCAACATCCCACCTCTGTGCCTCGGCGATGTGAGTTTCTCCAATCTCCTTCTTTTTATCTGGACACTCATAAGACTTGTGCCCATTCTTTCCACATGTGAAGCATGTTATTACTCCATCTCTTCCTCTTCCTCTACCTCTAGTACGAGGAAAAGTATTGTTATCAGCGTAATCTCCTCTCTTCTCAGTATGCTATCCTCTCTGTTCATCATATTTCCCTTGTTGTGAACTTCCACCTCTCTCAGTTCAAGTCTGAGGTTTCTTCCAGTCTTCCTTGGGCTTCTGATATTTGTCTTAGGAAATTGATTTGCCTCTAGGCTGACTTCTGCCTCTGCCTCTCTGACTCTGTTTTCAGTTCATCTTCTCTTCCACTTTCATAGCCATATGATAAACATCTTCCACCGTTTGGATGGATACCATGCTCATCTCATCTTGGATTTCATATCTCAGGCCATTCATGTATCTGGCAATTTTTTCATCATTGCTCTCCCGATGACCTGCCCTAATGTTCATCCTATAGAATTCCTCAGTGTATTCTTTCACTGTCATTAGCTTCTACCTCAGGTTCTGCATTCTCCTGAATAGAGTAATATGGTAATCTCTGGGGATGAATTTCACCTTCATCTTTGTGATCATTCTGTCCCATCTTTTGATCTTCTGCTTGCCCTTGCAGTGTCTGTCAGCTTGTAGTTCATCCCACCACAATGCTGCATGTCCCTTCAATCTAGTGACATCATGCTTGACTTTCTTGTCCTTTTCGACATCCTCATAGTCAGAATATGTGTCTAGAGCTCTAATCTAGTCTAGAAGCTCCTCTGCATCTAGATTTCCCTCATAAACTAGAATTTCCATCTTCGCTCTTGCACCCATTCTTGCAATAGCTCTGATCAAACATTCATTTAATGCATCTTCTACTGCAACATCTTCTTCATGTTCAGCCTCCATCTCACTTTCGGAATCACTAATATCCCCAACACTGACTGTACGCCTTTGTGCTGTCTCCATGTCTTTGAGTCTAGCTTGTAGATCACGCATCTCTCTTTCTATAGCTGGATCTATCATTTGCCTGCCTCTTCTTCTCGGCATTTCCCTCTCCTCTGGTGGATCGGGTGCTTTCCTGTCCCTTCTCCTTGGAGGCATGGTGAATTCTCTTTCTTCTCTGCTATAGAAAGCAAAGAACCTTTCTGTGCTCTGATACCACTTGACGTTGACGCACGCTCCCTCCACAACCCGTAGGTCAGAAGGTCCACGTCAGCACAGGATCTTTCCTTCACTGCTGGCCCGAAGAACTCTAAACAGCTCTTCTATTTCCCTATCGGGATTTTTTCACCCACAACAAACTCTCACGGGATCCACTCTTTACACTCAGGAGATCGGACTTCACGACTTCGCGAATCTAGTGGTCGGGCGTTGGTATCTCGAATCTCCAAAACCCAAAACCCGAAAATAGTCAACGCTGACCTCTCCTCTTCCCGTTCGGGATTTCCCCTATCATGATTTCAGCGATTGCGAGGTCCAGTAACTTTCTTTCCCGACTCCCGACTCCCGATTTGCCGAAACTCTAATTCACATACGAGCTTTGACCTTTCAACGCCACTTCACTTCATCGATGTTTTAGACATCGCAATATCGTGAATCCTAATGCGAATTTTCCGGAACTTCACTCTCCACGAAACTCCGACACAATGTGCCACCTGTCCACCTCACTGACCCTTGTGGCCCCACACAATTCCTTCATCTTTCGGGATATCGCGTTTCGGAATATCGCGATTCCTGTGGAAATTTTTACGGAACTTCCACCCACGAAACCCCGATATAAATATCAACGTGTGAATCCAACAACTCTGCTACCTTGGATCGATGGTTCTATCCCTCCTGAGATCACACCTTCTGAAATACTGGCCGTACCTCCTCTGCTCTTCTGTGGATCTAACGGCTCACGAAAATTCACGAATTCTCTCCAGAGAATTGTGATCGTCCGTCTCTTCCTCTGAGAGCCTCCTGGGTTCAACATCACTATGCCTTCTTACCAACTTCAAAGTACTTGGTCTTTTCTCCTACCTTCAACGATCCTTGAATATTTCAATTCCCTATGAACTTTCTCTGCCTCTGAACCTTTCAGAGAATCCCTGCTCGCACTCCTTGCGGCAACTCTCCGACCTTTTCAAATGGTTGAATCCCTTCGACCCTGCACACTCCTGCAGCAACAGTCTCTAAATTCTTCACTCAGGTTCGCAACCTGAGACTTCACTTGGCCTACGCTCTCCTTGCACGGCTTCTGTGCATGTCTGCACTTCTGTGGAAGTGAGAACAAAATCTAGACTATCTGAGCCCTTCGTCAACGCACTCCTTCCAGACACTTCAATTGCACTCCTTGCAGGAACTCTTACTGAGATAGAGAAACAATTGAAACTCATTCCTATTTCCTTTCAGACTTCAAACTCAAACATGAAATCATATACGCAACATATAAAGAAAATGTATAAAAGGAAGCAAACATTCATGAGCATATCATTCAACATCAATACACAGAGAACAAACACGAAACCATGAATTTGAATCAATCTCTTTCTATTAATCCAAATATCTGTACATGGGTGTTCTTACATAGCTCTCTGCTTCTCTTCTCTATGCTCTTCTTCCTGCTCTAGGTTACAAAACACAATGAGGGTGTCTATATCCCGTTTCCCTCTTGTGCTCTAGAAACTGTCTAATCTAGAATTAAATACTATCTACCTGCATTAACTACTATAAATTCCTTCTACCTACTAAGGACGAGATCAAATCGCTCAAGGCCCATTTACATCATACAAGTGTGCTTCTTCTTAATGACTTCATTTAAGATTGCACACCAACTTCAAGGTAATTTCAAAATTTGCGCTGGCGCTTGTCCAGCTATCTGGTGTCTCCGCGTTGGCTCGCTTGATGTTGGCGATGCTCCTGCATCAAGATGTCAAGCAACTTATCAGGAGATCAAAGGGATGAATATACCAAATTGTTGAAAGAATTTGTTGATGTATTCGCTTGGACTTATGAAGATCTCAAAACTTATGACACAAACATTATAGAGCACAAGATTCCATTAAAAGAAGAGACCAAACCCTTCAGGAAAAAGTTGAGGCAAATCAATCCTATGTTGCTGCCTATCATGGAGAAAGAGGTAAACAATATTTTAGATGAAAAAATTATTATTCCTTTGAGGTATTCTGAATGGGTGGCCAATTTGGTCCCCGTGAGGAAAAAGAATGGGGAAATCAGACTTTGTGTTGATTTCCGAAATCCGAACATAAGTTATAAAAAGGATAATTTCCCTTTGCCCAAGATGGAACACATATTACAGAGGGTGATAGGTGCAACCCGTATGTCTATGGTTGATGGTTTCTCTAGCTACAACCAGATTTCTATTTTGCCAGAGGATAGAGAGAAGACGACCTTTACCACTCCTTGGGGTACATTCATGTATGCCAAGATGCCCTTTGGTTTGATGAACATAGGGGAAACCTTTCAGCGAGCTATGGACATAGAATTCATTGGAGAGAAGGACAAGTTTTTTGTCATCTATTTGGATGACATAACAGTGTTCTCTCAATCTGATAAAGAGAATTGTGATCATTTAAGAAAGGTTTTCTCGAAATGCAGAAAATACAGTCTCTCTTTAAATAAAAAAAAATCACTATTTTCCATGAAGGAGGGGACATTATTGGGACATATTGTGTCAGCTGAAGGGGTTAGGATTGACTCCAGCAGGGTTGAAGCCATACAAACCTCTTCACTTCCTAGATCTAAAAAGGAGGTTCAATATTTTTTGGGAAAAGTTAATTTCTTGAGAAGGTTTGTGTCAAATTTTCCTGAGTTGGTTAAGTATATCACAACCATGTTAAGGAAAGATAATGAAATCAAGTGGATTGTTGAAGCATGTAGTTCTTTTGATCAAATAAAGAAATCCTTGACTGAAGCCTCGGTCCTAGTCAGCCCAGACTACTCCAAGGACTTTCTTATTTTTTCTTTTGCCTCTTTTGATACAGTGGCAACAGTTTTGTTGTAGAAGAACGTTGAAGGCTTAGAGAAACCTATTTCCTTTTTCAGTCGGGCCTTGAGAGATGTAGAATTAAAATATGACATCATGGATAAGCAAGCCTATGCACTAGTTAACGCTCTTAAATCCTTCAGAGTTTATTTGCTGCATTCAAGAGTTATTTCTTATGTTCCATCAACTGTTGTAAAATAAATTCTTATTCAGCTGGATATTGACGGAAAATGCAACAAATGGATTGATAAAATCCTTGAATTCGATTTAGAAGTCAAGCCTACCAAATTGGTTAAAGTCCAAGGTTTAGCCAAGCTGTTGGCTGAATCAAATTGCTCAGCATTGGGGGTAAATTTCATTGGCTCTTGTTCAGAAAAGTAGCAGGCTAAATTAAATGACAAAGGTTCTCAAGGTATCCCTACATTGGCAGACAACAGCTGGTACAAAGACATTATATTCTTCTTGCAGAATTTACAGCCTCCAAATGGTATGGAAAAGAACAAGGTGAGAGAATTAAAAATCAAATCAATAAAGTATTGCCTGGTTGATCAAATTTTGTATTGGAATGATCCATTGGGAGTGTTTTTGAGATGCCTAGACCCAAAAGAATCCCAAAAGATTATGTCTGATTTTCATGGAAGTTTGTGAGGGGGGGCATCATTTTTGGAGGACTACTGCCTACAAGATTCTCAGGGCTGGGTATTTTTAGCCTAGTCTGTTCACATATGTTTGTGATAAGATCAGAGCATGTGTTAAATGTCATAAATTCTCTGGAAAGCATCAGCTTAAGTCTTTTCCACTAAAGCCCGTAGCAGTTTCATGACCTTTTCAATAGTGGGGCCTAGATTTTATCGGGGAAATTCATCCTGCTTCCAGTGGCCAACATAGATGGATCTTGACTGCCACAGATTACTTCACTAAGTGGATAGAGGCTATTCCTACCAGGAATGCTTCCCACAAAGTGATCATTGGTTTCCTTGAAGACATTATGGCGAGGTTTGGCTGTTAGAACAGAATTTTCATTGACAATGCTGCATCTTTCAAGGTTGAGCCATTGATTCAATTCTGTGAATAGTATGGGATCACTTTGATTCATTCAACCCTTTACTACCCACAAGGGAATGGGCTTGCATAATCCTCCAACAAAAGCCTTCTAAAGATCATTAAAAAGCTGTTGGAGGAAAACAAAAAGGACTGGGATTCAAAAATCAAGTTTGATTTGTGGAATGACAGAGTGACAATAAAGAGAGCCTTGGGTCTTTCTCCTTTCTAGCTGGTGTATGGAGTCGAGGCCATTTTCCCTTCTGAACTTGCCTTGCCTGTGGAAAAATTCTTTCAGGATTATCAAGGGGAGCCAGATCATATGATCATGAGGATTTAGCAGTTGGTTGAAGTACAACAGAATCGGGAATAGCTTGTAGATAAGGCATATGATCATCAACTGAAGATCAAGAAGGCATTCGACAAGAAGGTGAACAAAGAGGACTTTCAATTGGGTGATCTGGTGCTCAAGTGGGATGCACCGAGACAAGATAAAGGGAAACAAGGTAAATTTGAAGCTTTATGGATCGGTCCTTTCAAAATCTCTAAGGTATTCTCTAATAACACTTTCAAGTTGCAAAATATGGAGAATGAATAGGTGTTTGGTGGCCCTGTTAATGGGCATTTCCTGAAAAGGTACTTTGCTTGAGGCTTGAGTGCTTCTTCATGTCATTGTAAACATCGTTTTCCTTTTGTTTTTTTTTCAATAACTAACCCCATAGCCCTAGGATAAGGCACTAAATCTACTCATTCTTGGCAGCCTGCAGGGGGCATGCCATCCCCTGTGGAGCCAATGTTATCACATTAATTTTCCTTGGGTCTTTTAGTTTGTTTGTATCAGAACTTGCAAAATTACGCAACGCATCACTGTCAAGCATTTCAAATACTGATAAAGATTCCAGGGCTGAAGTTCTCTCAAGTTTAATCCTAAATTTGCGTTGAATATCTCAATAGGTGTCTACCTCACAAGGTGTTTTAAGCTCGACTCCATAGCCCAACATGTTATCACCAATTACTGTCACGGGAAAAAGAGTATCCAGGTCTGCGACTTGAGCAAAGCACCCAACACAAAACTTAGAGAAGTCTATTTCGAGCTTAAAATGCTTGCAAGTGGGAGGCTTCAGTATTCAATGACGAGGATCCATCAATGGAGCAGATTGACGGTTGGTGGGTAATTTCGATCAACGGAGTTGCATGAGTTTTAGCACAAGAGATAGCACCCATATCACCAAAGTAGTCTGAACTGTCCAATCCAGTGAGGACAGGTGGTAGTGCTTGAGCTGTTTCGCGGTTCTAGTCATCAAGAAATTGGGGAAGGGATGCATCGTGAACCCCTAGTGAAAGAAGTCCCAAAAGGATCGAGACCGTTGATCAAGGAAAGATCTCAACCATCCATCAGGAAAGACACGTAGCGCAAGATCTGAGCTGCGAATGGGGTCTTTTGAGCTAGTCAAAGTGAAAGTGTCAAAAAAGTCTAAATATGGTATGAAATGCGTCAAAACCCACCTCTCTTAAGTTTTGGATTGAGAGCATTTGTTTAAAAGGCCCGTGGATCTGAGCGGCTGAGAGCCGGGTGCTCAGATCTACAGACGAGGTCCAATTTTAGACCCTCCCCACCATTTTTCCTTTAATGGGAAGGGGGGGGGGGGTTTGGAATGGTATCACGCAAGTCTAAATGGATGGGATTAAAGCACCCAGATGTACAGCTAAGGTCTCATTCCAGACCCCCCTCGCCTTTCTACCTTTAATAGGGTGGGGGGGTCCGGAATGAGGCGGTTTTGCATGGGTCCCCCTAAAACCTCTTACTGCTTACCTCCTTGGTTTACCGCCTTCACCTCCTTTTTCCGCGTGTCTTCCACCCAACCTCTCTTTTTCCCCCTGTCACATCTCCCGCTCTCATTCCTCCTCTTGCCCCCTAACACTTGTTTCCCACTCAGCGCCATCCTTGCCCACCTCATTCCTTTTTCCCTCTCCTTTCTCGACACCTGTACCCCCCTTTTCTCCATGCCACCTCCACTTGTGTTGTTTCCTCACTCACTAACCCATCACACTACGGCCTCCTCGTCACCTCTTCAAGACACTTCACCTCATTTCCTGATGTTCTAGCCTCGATGTCCCCTCCACCTGGCCACCTTTCTTCGATTTTCTCATGCCATCACCTTGCCAGGGCCTCGTTCACAACCAACTGCCGAGTCCCTTCGTGAAGGTCTAGCTTAGTTCCAGAAGGCAGAAAAGGGCCACCACGTTGTCCAAGTGCATAATTGACTGGGCCTTACCTGATCCTGAGAAAGCAGTTATTGGGGTGGTTGACAGTGGTTGAATGTTGTCGCCTTCCATAATACCACACTACCTAATATTTGGTAGAGAGAAGATTTTGTACAGATATGCAACACAGTGGTGCTACCAAATATTTCACAGAGGGAAAAATCTAGCACACATATGCAACACAGTGGCACTACCCAGATGTGCCACCCAGTGAAGCTACCAACAAACACCAGGGATCTAGGAAGACCAAACTAACAGATTTGGGATAGATTGATGATGGAGAAGGCAGCTGGCATCATGAAGACAACCACATGCTTTTAGATACACATGGAAAACAAAGAGATGCACATCAAAGGGAATCAGATCAGTTTGAAGTTCAGTTGGATTAGTCACCAACATTTTCCTATTTTGTAGCATAGGTGGTTAGATAAGTTGTTAAATCAAATAAATGTTTAGAGTTTTTTAAAGGGAAGGAGGCCAGCTCATACCTCCAACTGTTGCCTCACTTTTGTTATAAATAGATAGATCAATTTCTTTAGTAAGGTCGGATGTTTGAGAAAGACTCCCTTAGACTGTAATATTTTGATGAAGTGACTGTGATCTAGCTATGTACTGGACTTAAGACTTTTTGTCTAATATAAATCATCTTCTCTTTCATTCTATTTTCTTCTGATGCTAAAATTTCATGTTTTGAATGATTCACATGAATTATTGTGGTGATGTTATGGTGGATGTTTGATCATTATATTATCATGATGTTTATTTAGCTTCCTTAGTTTCTGATTTCAAGAAGATCTTGTGATTAGAAAATTTCTTCCTTAGACCTTTTGTAGACCTGATGTTTGCAGCAGTCCCTACACTCCTCTCACTCAAGTCTTCCCTATATTCATATTTACTCCTAAACTACTAATCGAAGTTAGCCAAGACCTTGATTGCTAGTGCATTGATAGCCCTATTTCTGAGTTGGAACATTATCATTTCGAGTCTTTTCCGTTTGATCCTTTAAAACACTCTTACATTCACATATAACCTGATGGGTACTAGGCTTGCCTTCCATGCAATCTGAAGGTGACTTCTAGTGCTAACATTTTTGGCACCGTTGCCGGGGAACGATTTGAAAACTTTTCCTTGGGATTAAACAAGATAGTATACTAGTCCTAAAGGTGCATTAGAACTCAGTATCTTGAATATTTCATCCTGCACCTAGCGACTCCATTGTTTCATCTCTAGCACCTAAAAGCAGACATACGAGATCAAAACCACAGCTACCTTTGGTTCCACTTGAGGCTGACCTAGAGAAGATAATCATGAAGACAACCACATGATTTTAGAGACACATGGAAAACAAAGAGCTTCACAACAAAGGGAATCAAATCAGTTTGAAGTTCAGTTGGATTAGTCACCAACATTTTTCTATTTTGTAGCATAGGTGGTTAGATAAATTGTTAAATCAAATAAATGTTTAGAGTTTTTTAAAGGGAAGGAGGCCAGATTGTACCTCCAGTTTTTTCCTCCCTTTTGTTATAAATATATAGATAAATTTCTTTAGTAAGATTGTATGGTTGAGCAAGGCTCCCTTAGACTGTAATATTTTGATGAAGTGACCATGATCTGGCTATGTACCGGACTTAAGAATTTTTGACTCATAGAAATCAACTTCTCTTTCATTCTATTTTCTTTTGATGCTAAAATTTCATGTTTTGAATGATTCACATGAATTATTGCGGTGATGTTATGGTGGATGTTTGATCATTATATTATCATGACATTTATTTAGCTTAGTTTTTGATGTCAAGAAGATCTTGTGATTAGAAACTTTCTTCCTTACACTTTTTGTAAACCTGATTCTTGCAATAGTCCTTACACTCCTCTCACTCAAGTCTTCCCTCTATTCATATTTACTCCTAAACTACTAATTGAAGTTATCCAAGACCTTGATTGCTGGTGCATTGCTAGCCCTGTTTCTGAGTTGGAACATTATCATTTCGAGTCTTTTCCATTTGACCCTTTAAAACACTCTTACATTCACATATAACCTGATGGGTACTAGGCTTGCCTTCCATGCAATCTGAAGGTGAATTCTAGTGCTTACATATGGAAACCAGAGAAATTGTCACTTGAAGCTGACAAAAGCATTATGGGCAAGAAGGACAACCCCAAAAGATAGTACCAGGATGACTCTGTATCTATTGGTCTAGGGGAAAGAGGCAAAAATGCCAATTAACCTCGATCTTAATGCATTGATGTCCGTGGTTAATACTGAAGATATGGAAGACAGTTTCCCTACTCAGAAAATGATCAATCAATTGCTAAAGCTGGAAGAGGAAAGAAGCAAATCCATGAACCAGACTTCTCACAGGCAGTAGATCATCAAAAAATATTTTGATCAAATCACAACTATGAAGAAATTTCAGAAGGGAGAACTAGTACTACTTTGGAACAAAGCCAAGGAAAATCCATCCATGCATATGAAGTTCAAAGCACTCTGGATCAGACACTATGTCATCGAAAAGATATTGGGCTTTGACTCATATATGCTCCAAGATATGAAAGGAAAAAGGTTAATGCTGCTTGTCAACATGAAATATCTGAAAGGTTTCTTCTCCTAGCACGTTTCATTCTCATTGTA
Source organism: Picea sitchensis (assembly GCA_010110895.2). NCBI lineage: Eukaryota > Viridiplantae > Streptophyta > Pinopsida > Pinales > Pinaceae > Picea > Picea sitchensis. Next base: position 43,073 of record SNQJ01S0113747.1, read on the forward strand.
CAAAATTTTATTTTTAGTTTGTATATTCTTAATCTGACTCCATAGCCCAATGGGTGGAAGCACCTGGTCGCGAGAGATTCTAGATTCTTGACAACCCATAGGGGGGCATCATCCCACAGTTGGATCATGTTGTTGAGGTCATTTCCTGTTTCCAAAAAAATTCCCTCCCCTTTTCTATTTTTCCGGATTCATTTTTCCCCTTTTTCCCCCCCTTCTACACTTACCCGTTTTCCCTTTTCTTTTTTTTCCCTCTTACTATCCCTTTCTAGTTCTAACACTTAGTCACATTTTAGACCGTAGGTTCCTGGGTTGGTGGAATTACATTTTCTCACCTTCATCTACTAATTCACTTCATGAGTCCGACCGACCGCTATTTTGTTCCATACTTATCCTATTTTATGATCGCGGGTTCCCGGGTTGACGGGATCGAGCTTGCATGTTCCCATGTTTCGTGATAGACATATTGCACCAAAGAGTTTCATTATCTACACTTCAATCCACGAACTCCCTGAACTGCCTAAGTGTCATCTTCCTACATGAATCCATCTGACCACTGAATCATCCCACACTTAGCCAATTTAACACCTCATACCATCGCGGGCTCTCGGGTTCTCGAGTTCGCGGGTTCACAAAAAATCTCAAGTCACATATTTCCTCCGCCCATCCCTGCCACCCTCGTACCTTTCCCAATGAACATTTACTATGCTTTTAATGATAATAAATTACCATACAGGTTCAAAGGGATGGTCATTAATAAGCGAAAGGCTCAAGGAGACCTCCTATTAAAGTGCATTAAACAAGATTTATGGAGGATTATATTTTCTTCCACCAACATTCAATCCTAACATAATTTGGAGCAAGGGAAAGTTCTCGTCGACTTATGGAAACAAGTCGAAAACAGTTCTGTGGAGATACACTAAATATTTTTGGGTGCGAGTGTAATATCCCCCAGTAGTGCCCCAGTTACATTACGAATTATAATCATGTGTATGAATTATAATCATGTTTTGTAGGATGGTGATCTGAGTATTGATAAGCTGGTGGGATTAAGTGTTCATTGGGTCAGAGAGCCTAAGTATTAAGGCCAGGAGCCTGTTTTTGTATATGTAATCATGTAGAAAATTAATAAAAATATAAACATCACGGCATGCAGACTGACCACAAAGAAAGAGTGATGGGGGACTAAGCTTCCACAGAGGGTGTTGGATATATTTTCATTGATGTCAACATTCGAAGTGATGATCTGTTTTCAATGATTAATTACCACAGACAATATTGTCATTGATGTCAACAATTATATCAATTAGTAGAAGATGTCAAACAGTATGCAGAGATCGATAGCGCAATCTCAAGAGGAAGAGCGAACAGGAGAAGTGAATAGTATGAAGATCAAGGCTTAGAAGGAAGAGCAAATAGGAGAAGCGAATAGTATGAAGATCAAGGCTCAGAAGGAAGAGTGCATTGCACAGTATATCAGATAGCAGAAGCATTCGTGATTATTGTTGATCACGATAGGATCAACAATCCTATGAACAAATCTCATGAGGGTTAGCAAACATAGAGATCAAAGCTCAGGAGAACTAGCGACTGACTATATTAAAGCTCAGGAGAACTAGCGACTGACTATATTAAATCTTAGGAGAGTTAGCAAACAAAAAACCTCAACAGCTGTCTGATCAGAGTGAAGAATCCTCAACAACCATCTGATCAAGGTTAACCATGTTGATCATCTAAATATAACGAACATCGGTCATATGAGTGATCATGGGCTTGAGGACCATTGAAACATCGTGACCGTCTGATCTGCAAACCATCAATGGCATGAATAAATTGCGGGGAGTGAAAGAGGAATTAAAGAACTCGTTATTCCTAATTCTACAATTGGCCTAGATTGTTAGATCTCATAGAATCGGAGATCAATGACTGTGGTTGATCCAACAAGAGATCAGATTAAGTCATATTAAATCATGACCATTGGATGCACAAATGCCAAATCTACGGCAGGGATAGATTGCAGAGATTGAAAGGGAAATTAAATAACTTACAAGTTGTAGCTTCGCAATCATCGTTGACCATTGATCTGTTTTGAGAATATCCACAACCATTGGATTACTTTTAAAGTGTCGAAGGGCCAAAGTGCCGAACTTGCGAAGGGTCAAAGTGCCAAAGTCGTGAAGACCGAAGTTCCGAAGTAAACATGGATCATTGGATCAGGGTTGTTGATCAACAGACCACGTCAACACCGATGTGTGGGAGATCCATTTCAGTGAACCTCGTTAGCAATGACGCGTGGAATACTATGTCAACAAAGACACATGGCATAACCAGATGATAACAACCATCAAGAGGAAAATGACTCATTTCATGTCAACAAGTGATGTAAGAAAGTTACGTCACTCTCAGAGAATTTCTTCCGGAGTTTCACCACCAAGAAATGTCAAAAGTCCCAAAGTCCCGAAGGATGAATTTCTGAAGTTACTCTCAGCCATCGATCTGAGATACCCTTCGAATGCTATCCTGACTGTTAGATCTAGGAGAATAGCATGTGCCACATGCGGATCCACATCAACAAAACTATGTCAGCAATGACATGTGGCACAGTCAGATAACGACAAGTGTCAATCTAAATCAACATTTCAGGTACGTATAAACCATGAATCTGAGTGACACATGGCAGTTTCTCAACACGTGACATGTCGTCAAGTGACGCAACCAGTTATGTCACTTGGGGAGTTTGACTTCGAGAGTTTTACCACCATCTCTCTCCCAAAGTCCCGAAGTCCTAATTGTCAAAGTCCCAAAGTGGACACGAGACGTTCGATCTGAAAGATCACTCTAGGTGCATTCCTGACTGTCGATCTAACACAGTGGAAGGATAGTGTAAGTTGAAATAGATGAAGTCGCGAAGGCCAAAGTCCTGAAGAAAACATGGACCGTTGATCTGTAAGTGAAAACGCATCACTGGATCGTTAACTCCAGGCGAAACAACTCCGGGAAAATGTGAAGAAGCAAATGTTTGAGAATGGAAAGTCAGGAATGCTGAAGTCCCGAAATGGACATAAGTTCTCTGATCTGAAAGATTGCTTCGGGATTGTTCTCAACCATTGATCATGCTATAGTGGGAGTTGAGGCCTAATAATTCTGAAGCTTGGAGACGCAAAAGGATCTCGACTGTTGATCGAGAGAGGGACACGCATCAATGGATTGTTAGCTTTGGAAGATTGACGCATGAAGGAAACAATAGGTTGAGACTCAAAATATCCAAAGTCAAGAGACTTGAAGGAGATATCAACCATCGATATGATGTTCGGTTGCACTCTCAACCATTGATCAAAGAACAATGGAAGGATTAACGCTAAACATTTATCTGGTTCCGAGATGTAATGTGAACTATTTGATCGTTCGACGATATCGTAATTAGGAGTTTTGAAATGCTGGAAGTCACGAAGACCTGAAGGTCAAAGTGCCAAAATCTCTTCAGCCATCTAACTCATCAGAAGATCAAATCGTGATCGTTGAAATGATAAACGCTCAAGCGCTTATCTCACTTAGCTCTTGATCATCGTCCATGGTCATATGGTAAAGAGTTTTAAAAGGAAACTGTTATACGTCGCTATATTCAGTAATATCATGGTTTTGTAATGCTCAGTAATATTGAAATGTCTTGAAGGATGTGCCTCCATAGAATATAGTCTCTGTGAATATAACAGATATTCGAGATCGAGTATGATGGATGAAATTGATCCATAAGTGATCAATTTACGAAAATCCATCACGATAAAATAAATAAACCATAATTATGATTGATTAATTGAAGAGGCACGATGGTCGAAATGAAGGGACACAATTGTGTCACACTCACACTGTATGAAGAGTATATAATCATGGAGGAGTGGGAGAAGAAAGTGTCTCTGCAATTGAAAACGTAAGATCAAAAGCTAAAGTAGATTCCAATAATATATCAAAGGAAAGAAAATGTGAATTACAAAGAAGATGAAATGCGGTGATGAGTGTCTTATGATATACCTCTGATCATAATATAGAGTTGATTCTATAATGAATCACTACTACTGGAGTTGAATAAACTCTAGTTGGATAGACTGGGTTCTATCAACAAGTCTTGTCTTGCACCAAGCTGGGTCTTGGCAGAGAGTTGGTGCTCTTCGAGGGGTTGGTGCTCCTTACTTCAGTTGGTGCTGAAACATTTAGTTGGTGCTAAAGGAAAATCCTCTTTCACATATATTTAAATTACTATGTTCATATCAATTATATAAAAGCTTATACAAACATCTATTGTCTCTGTGTCCATTGTGATTATGATTTGATTGTTATTAATCTGTTCAATTTTGTTTTAACTGGTAACTTGGAGAAGGAAAAGTTAGAATAGTTCACACACTAATTCACCCCCCCCTCTTAGTGTGGGTTGTGTGTTCTTCAATTGGTATCAGAGCGAGGTTCCTTCAAACACAGTTTAAACACTGGAAGGTAGATTATGAAGAAATGGGTGGACAAATGTCTCTTTCCTCAATTGAAGCTCCCTTATTCGATGGAACAGATTATTCCTCATGGAGAGAAAATATGAAATAGTTCTTGAAGTCAAAAGGATATGAGGTTTGGAATTCAATAGTAAGCAAGACCTGGGTCTTAATTACATCAAAGAATCTATCCAATATTACAGTCCAAAGAAGATAAAGAAATAATAATGAAGTGGCATTGAAAATTCTTCTCAATGAATTATCAGATATAGTTAAGACAAGCATAGGACTATGCACATCCACCAAGGACTTATGGCTAAAGTTAGAAAATATGTATCAAATAAAAAATGAATACACAGAAGACATTCCTATCAAGGATGAAGATGAAAACTCAACCATCAATAAAAGTAAGAACTCTCCAAAATATTTCGACTGCAATAGTAGTGATATTGAATCCTCCTCTGCAAGTAAAGAAGAAGACTCAGATACAATAACAGAATGTTCTGTTAGCATCTATCCCATTTAAGAAGAAGAAGAAGAATTGTCAAAGGCCAAAGAAAAATTTGATTGGAGTCTTTATGAATACCTCTATCACCATAATGAATCAGACTATAGCTATCTTCATGACTACACTCAAGAATACCTTGAAAAGAGTCAAAATCATGTCTTGAAAATAAATGAAATGCTCAAGGACAGTGATAAGATAATATATGAGCAAGACAATCAGTTAGAAGAGAAAGAAAAGGAGATCGAGAAGCTGAAGAAAGAAATTAGTCAAGTAAAATAAAAGGAGAAGGAAGATGATGAGCTTGGAAATCGGAAGCATATCCTGGAAATAAAAGAAAAGCTCATATACAATAAAGAAATCATATCTGAGAAAAAGATTCAGTTAGAAAACAAAGAAGATGAGATCAAAAGATTGAAAACAAAAGTTTTTGATCTCATAGAAGAAAATGAAGAGAAAATCAACAGACTGAAAAATGAAATCAGTCAAGCAAAAGAAGAAAAGAAGGAAGATGATGTCTCAAGCAAAAACATTGAAGATCTAAAGAAACTAAGGGAAAACTATGTCAATATTAAAATCCAACTTGAAGAAGCCAAAAGGAGAGAAGAGGTGGTAAGGAATCAGTTGGACCAAAAGGAAGAATCATGTCATGAGCTGGAAGCAGAAGTTGTGAATCTTAGAAAAAAGATTGAGAAGTCAGACACCCAAATCAAGTTCTTGAACAACTCCATGACCCTGGATGAGATATTGGATAGTCAGAGATTACCAAATGACAAATCTGGCCTTGGATACAATAAGGAAGAGATCAGTACTCCTAATAAATCTGATGCAGGTCCTTCATTTGTAAAAGGTGAAAAAAAGTCTGAAACAAGTCCTTCATTTGCAAAAGATGAAAACAGTTCTAACACAACTCCTTCATTTGCAAAAAGTGAAACAAGAAGTTTTTCACGTTCAAGAAATAAAAGCAACACAAAAAAATTTAGAAGATCAGATCATGGAAGACATCCAGAAGCTACTCATATATCTCAAATCAAGTTCAGAAGAGAGACACCTTCATGGATGAATCAAAGAAGGTATGAGAGTGTCTTTAACGATTATTGTTTTTCTTGTAATGAATATGGTCATAAAGCCTTGGATTGTAGGCACCATGGAAGAAAACAAGTTGGTACGTTCAACAATTGCATAAGATGTTGGAACTGCAATCATGT
>SNQJ01S0113748.1:28360-41390 GCA_010110895.2 Picea sitchensis
CAGAATATCATTCAAGTATATTTGTATATATGAAGGAAAGGAACAACTTATGGTGGTGATTGATTATGAACAAGGTTTAAGATATTTCAGAGAGATTATTCCAAAAAAAAAAAAATTGTTAAGGTGTGAGAGACCATCCACAAAATAATGACAGATCATTATATTGACGATTAGAAACAGTGCTGGTGAAAATTAATTGATGAAAGTTGCACTTACGGAGGAATGGATAGCATTTGAATAGTAAATAAGGGAACAACAATCGCGTGAAAAGGAACAACAGTTGTTTCGTTCAAAAAGGAACAACAGGCATGCGAAAAAAGAACAGCAGTTGCACGAAAAGGGACAGCAGTTGTTCTGTTCACAAAGGAACAGCAGACGCGCGAAAAAGGAACAACAGTTGCGTGAAAAGGAATAACAGTTGTTCCGTTCACAAAGGAACAGTGAATGCACGAAAAAAAGAATAGCAGGTGTTACATTCACAAAGGAACAGCAGACGCGCGAAAAAAAGAACAACAGTTGTGCGAAAAGGAACAACAGTTGTTCCGTTCATGAAAGAACAACGAATGCATAGAAAAGGAACAACAGGTGTTCTGTTCACAAAGGAACAACGGATGCACGAAAAAAGAACAAGATTTGCACGAATATGTAAAAGACAAAGTCCGTGTGATGAAACAAAACGGGAGTATGGAACAGAAAAAGGTGCTAATTGTAATTATCTGTCCTGATTCTTGTTTCCTATATGAATTTTTATAAAACAAACTAAAAAAAACTAAGCACTCAGTTGGAAAACTATGTACAATATGTACAATATAAACAAAATGCATCATTTATGGATTTGGGGTGGCTGGGTTACCTTCCTAGCCAACCAAAATCTACGTCGTAGGGTCTTTACTTACTTCTTGATAGAAAGAATCTTTTGAAGGTGGCTGGTGGTAAAGTCGCAGCCGGTGTCCATTGACCAGAAAGGGTGATCCAGACCCATTGATGGTGCTCAAGGTAACTGTGTCATTATCATAGAATTCATTAATTTCATACATCCCTAGCCATCATGTCTGTAATTTCCCAGGAAAGTCCTAAAATATGGAATCATAGAGGAGTTCCCAGTCGCCTTTCTTGAATGATTTATTCTTGATATGCTTGTCGTACCAGGTTTCTCTCTGTCACTAAATAACAGCTATGCATTCCACAACAGACAAGCATGCTTCATCCAATTCATTGAGTCGATGAAGGCGTTGTTTATGTGCTTCTGTTATATTTAGTCCAATTTTCTGGGCCATTCTTAGGGTCTTGATCTTGAATTATATTGGGAAGATGGGTTCTTTACCATAAACTAGATGATAAGGAGAGTATCCATTGGTGTTACTCCAGGTTTTACAATAAGCCCATAAGGCATTTGGGAGCTCGGTAGCCCAATTCTGTCGGTTTGTTGAGACAGTCTTCGTCAGAATTGCCTCTAGGACCTTATTGGTGCTTTCTACCTGCCCGTTTGCTTGTGGGTGGTATGGAGAAGTAACTCTATGCTTGATGTGATAGCTGTCCAGGGTGGCTGTAATTCTATGGCTTGTTAATTGTGACCCTCCGTCAGTAATTATTTCTCTGGGTAGTCCATACCGTACAAACAATTTGAATATGAATTTGATGACTACTTCCTCTATTGCATTTGGTAAAGCTTCTGCCTCTACCCATTTGGTCATTTAGTCCATTGCAACAGGAATATAGGCCTTTTGATTTGACTTTGGATTAAAGCGGTCGACGAAGTCCAGTGCCCATCTTTCAAATGGTTCTACAACTAGTTGTGTTTTCAAGGGCATTTCATCAGTCTGACCTAGTTTCCCCATCCGTTGGCAGTTGTCGCATGTCTGGACATATTTCCTGGCATCTTTGAATATTGAGGGCCAATAATAGCCCATCTGTAATATTTTATGTCCAGTCCTGTGGCTTGCAAAATGCCCCGCACAGGGCTCATCATGTCCTTCTTTCAGTATGTCATAGATTTTGTCCTCTTGTACACATCGCCGAATCTGGAGATCGGCTCCTGTGTGGAAAATATATCCATTGATCCAATTGAATCATGCGCTACGCTTGATGATTAGTCATCTTTCCCTGGATGATAAATGTGTTGGTAATCTTCCCGTTGCTAGATAGTTTGCTACATCAGCGTACCAAGGTGGTTTTGTGTTGACAACAAACAAATGCTCATCCGGGAATTGATCCTCAATTATTAATGAGTCATCTATTTTTGGGAATTGGGACAGGAAGTCTACGACAAGATTTTCTCTCCCAGGTCAATCTTTGATGGTAATATCAAATTCCTGCAATAATAACAACCATCGAGTGACCCGTCCATTAGTAATTGGTTTATTAGCTAGATATCTAATGGCAGAATGATCAATATACAAGATAACTGGATAGCCTGTTATATAATGACGAAATTTATTTAGGGAATGTATAACAACTAAGAACTCTTTCTCTATTACTGTATAATTGAGTTTGGCTAGAGTTAGATTCTTGTTAATAAAATAAATGGCGTAGGGTTTCTTTTCTTCTTCCTATCCCAGAACAACGCCTATGGCAATGTTTGAGGCATCGATGGAAATTTGAAATGGTATTTTCCAATTAGGTCCTCTCAATACTGGCACTGTTGAGATCAATTTATTGAGTCATGCAAAAGCCACGTCACATTTTTCAGACCATTTAAATTCTACATTACCAATTAAAGCATGTAGGGGTGCAACAGTTTTTGAAAATTTTGGCATAAATCTGTGATAATATCCTGAAGCACCAAGAAAACTACGTACCTCAGTTTGTGAGTGTGGAGTAGGTAGATTAAGTATTACCTCAATTTTTGCTGGATCTACTCTAATTCCATCTGCAGAAATGTAATGCCCTAATACCACACCTTCTGTCATCATCATGTGACATTTTTCATGGCTTAAGCATAACCTGGTAGCGATGGACCGTTCTAATACCTTCTCCAGATTAGTTAAGGCTTGATCGAAACCATTGCCATACGGGGTAAAATCATCCATGTAGACTTCGATCCCTTCCCTAATTAGATCATTGAATATTCTTAGAATGGCCCTTTGGAATGTAGCTAGAGTGTTACAGAGTCTGAAGGGAAATACTTTGTAGGCAAAGGTACCCCAAGGACATGTGAATGTCGTTTTATCCTAATATTCTAGGGTAATCTGGATCTGATTGTAGCCACTGAAACCGTCTAGGAAAGAGAAGAATTTCTTCCCTACCAAGGTATCTAGGACTTGATCGATGAAAGTTAATGGAAAATGATATTTTTGAGTAGCTTTGTTTAGTTCCCTGTAATCAACACAGATTCGCCACTTCTCATTTTTCTTTGGGATGATGACTAATGGGGAAACCCATCGACTATCTAAGATAGGCTATATAAAGTCTGCGTCCAACAACTTTTGTAGCTCTTCTTTAACAATATCTCTGAGGTGGGGGTTTAGTATTCTTTGCGGTTGTCGGATAGGTCAAGAGTCTTTCTCAATATAAATGTGGTGTGTGCATAGTTGCGGATCAATACCTTTCATATCAAAGAACTCCCAGGCAAAAGCTTGTTGGTATTTAGAGAGAGTCTGGATTAGCTTTTGTTGTTGTTGCTCTTCTAGGTTGGCATTAATGTTCAGAGACTTCCCTGGTGCGATCTCAATAGATTTGTTGTTGTGAACAACGGTAGTCGAAATTTGTTGTTCCATTAGATCTTCCAGTGGGTCTCCCTGTGCTTCATAGTCTAGAACAACTTGGATCATCTGGCATGTCAGGTTACTTACAGTAGCTGTGTTGTTAATAAACCCATTGATTACATCATCTTCTAGCTGATTTTTGTTCTTGAGGGCTTCTTCCATCGTTAGTGGGGCACACAGATCCTTCTCAGGATATCGTGGTGGTGGCAATTGTGGGTATACAATCATTGTACTAGGTTTGGATGGGGGATATAAGATGAGATTCCTTGTAACCCCTCCTTTAGAAATTTTCATTGTACCCGATCGACAGCCTATGTACGCATCAACTGTTGTGAGCCATGGTCTGCCCAATATCAATGGATGCCCTTCAAGTGCACTTTTTGGGTTGATGATGAGAAAATCTGTGGGATATTCCCAAGAATCAACTGAAATGGCTATATCATGTAGTGTGCCGAGTGGTTTGACCACTGGTCGGTCAACCAATTGCAACATAATCAGGGTTGGGTCGAAAGAGTGAAGACCCAAGGCATTGCACGTTTCCATAGTTAGAATATTGATGGCCGCCCCCAAATAAACTAGGGTATTTGGAAAGGAACAACCCTGAATCTACACTGTTACTATGGGGTTCCCCGGATCTGTATATTTAACTGGTGTTTCTCTTCCCAAAATTAGATCAGATAAGGCTCCCACTACATGAACTGTTGATGATGAATTTTTTATTTTCCGGACGGGCTTCCTCCGACATAGCTCCTTAATTGTCTTTGCATATATCGGTATGTCTTGTAGGGCTTGCAGGAGTGGAATTTTGATGTATAAATTCCTGAGTTCCCCTACAATGTCGAAGTCAGGATAGACGATGGGTTTCGCTATCATCAGTCTTTCAGGGAACGGAGGGGAGGGAATTTCATCCTTATCAGAGTCTTGTGATTCAACTGTGTTCCTCCCTTGCCTTATTTCTTCTATTATTACCACAGTCGGAGGTGTTATTGTTGGTTGTTTTTCATTCCCTTTTTCTTGAGGAACGTCATTTTTTTCGGGAGAGATGATGCGCCTCGATCTTAACCGAAGTTCATTGCACCCTACTGAATTGATTTTCGCTTCTCCACTTTCCACGATCTTGACGAGCTAAGCTAGCCTGTTATTGAGATTCAGGTGGGGTTGGGCAAGTAATTGAGGGCGTAATTGTGATTGGGGCAATGGGAGTGGAGTCTGTAATGGAGGTTGGGTTTGAGAGGTCATCCCCATAGGTTGGTTATTCATCCCCATGGGTTGCTACCAGTTCTGGTTCCAATTTGGGTTTTGGGTAGTCAAGTTGGGCCATTGTGGAGGGTAGGTATTATTCAAATTTTGCCAAGAGGGGGTGGTGTATTGTGAATTTGGCCAATTGAAACTTGTAGTTGGTTGATTTTACCAGTTGGGGTTTGTGGCAGACTGATTTTTCCAAGTAGGGATTACAGGTGGGTATTGCTGGGGCTACCAGTTATGATTAGTAAATGGATGGCCCTGCCATGTGCAACCAACATTCTGCTGTTGATTGTACTATCCAGGAAAGATAGAGGAAGACTCATGAAATGTATTTTGAAGCCGGGACTTCCACTGACGGCGCTGAGCCATCAGATATAATGGTTCTATTTCTTCTTCTGCCTCTTTGAATACAACTTTTAATCTGGGAAGTGATGGGTAGTCTTCTGTGTCTTGATCCTTGGCGAAAATAGAACATGCCCGAACTATATCCAGGTGACATTCTCTTGGACCATGTTTCTTTCTACACCCATGGAAAAATATAGCTAAGGTCTGTTCTGCCTCTACCTTTTTCTGTTTGGCCTGCAATACATCCAATTGTGTAGTCATAGTGCTCAAAATATCTATTTTAAAGTTTTCTAGGAGATTACCGACTTCAGATCGCATGACACCCCCGATAGAGATATTGTTATTTCTTGTGAGGGACATTCACATTCCTGACCTAGTCCGTGTAATTCCTCATGAGCACCTGATACACAATAAAACAATATCTTCATAAGTTTCCTGATAAATGTCACCTTTCCCCATTAAATTCAATGTTTCTACCCATTCATCTTTCATAACCTTGATCAAATTTTCTTTGAGTACTGGACCTAGTAATGTTCCATAGAGTGATCTTTGCAAATTATACTGAAATATTTCGACATATTCTTTTAATGATTCATTTTCTTTCGCAGTCATTTGAAAGATTTCATCTTTTAGGTCTCTGGTTCTGCAATAATCCTGATATTTTAGCAAGAAGGTTTCTTTCATCTGGTCCCATGAATTGATGGTTCCACCTCCAAATCCCATGAACCAACATAGGGCTGCTCCCTTCAGGGTAGAGGGGAATAGTTTTAATTTTTGGGGTTCAGAGTTGTAGTCATACCCTCTACATAGGACATCAAATTCAAATAGGAATGCATCTGGGTCTTCTGAAATCAATCCATGGAAGGTTGGCAGGTTTTGTAAAGGAATTGCTTTCATGGGGGCATTGGAAACTGGATCAACTATTGGATACTCCAATGTGGAGGTATGGGGTTGTTGTTGATTTGCTTGTGCCATTTGTTCGAAGATGTGCCAAAAATTTTCAGGAGGTTCTTGATCCAGGTATTCTATTTGAAATTGTTGATTATTTGGTCTTCCGAGGGTTTTGACTGCACTCCCTTTATCTGGGATTTTGGATATGCCTCCTTCTTTCACAGGAGACTTAGGATTAGGTGGTGGTGGTGGGTGTGCCTTGGCAACCCCACTAGTTTCTCCTATTCCCTCCTCCAAATTATTAGAGCTTCTCTCTTCTAAGGGGTTGAGCGGTGGAAGATCTGTATTCTGAAAACTCTGCTGGGTCCCTTCCGATTTTCTATGAATCTCAGTGTGGGCCATAGTTGGTGAAACTACTACCTGAGGGATTTGGGTGGGTCCTTTCCTAGGTCCAACCGAAGCTTGAGATTCACCTTTTTTGTTGATTTTGTCTATGAAAGTGCTTCTTCCAGGGATCACCAAACCTTGGGTTTTGGTAGTTTTTGGTGGGGGTTTTGGTTTTTCAAGATCCTTCTTTCTATTCATACACTCTTCATACAACAACAAAGGAAATTTCAATAAAAGAAACACCTATGAAACCTTTTAAGTGTCAACTGGAAGTAAGTATTGGCATACGCATTTTACTTATTGCCTGCGTAGGTTCTTACCTTCCGTATTCAATAGCTGGTCCTCCAGAGACACAACCTATGCTACCTTTGACATTCTCCCCGACAACGGCACCAAAATGTTTGGCTCTAAATATGTCCTAAAAAAAACCTTAGTTTAACATTAATTTATCAACCCAGGGATTCGTCTTTTATCTCAAGAATATTGAAAAAGTTTATGCAGGTAGCCTAAAATCATGTAGCTAAACCAGATCTGATTTCATCAACAATCAAGTTCCTTAAACGTTCACCAAAGATTCTAAGAACTAAATGAAATTGAAATCTGATTACTAAGATGTTGCAAAATGAAAGGAACTAATTAATCTAATTGAATTCACTTAACTATAAAGCAGTAATTGAATCTAAGAAAGGACTTGCAGATTTAATCTATCAATCATGAATTCTAATTACTAGAAAGGACATCGTGAATTATTCTATCTGTGGAAAGAAATAACAACTGTATTCTAATCGAAATGGACAGCTAATGTAACTTTAACGGAAAGGAACAACTATCGTAACCTTAACTGAAAGGAACAACTAATGTAACTTTAACTGAAAGGAACAACAATTGTAAATCTAAAGCAAAGGAACAACGCAGATGAAAATGTGAGGTATTGTCAAGCAACAATCTTTAGAAATGGAAATCATAACAACAATCATGAATACTTAAGGAAATGCCTGTCTTCTGCAAACAATCATCAACTCATTGATACGCTCATGCAATTAAAAGAAATCTGAATCACGAAATAGAAATCAAAACTCTAAACTGATATAATTACAAAATGAGACAATAGTTTCTTCAGACTGGGCCCTCGGTCTTCAGAAGTACTGCTACGAGAAACTCAGAATGTAGGGATGATAAAAACACTCAAAACTTTCATTGATTCCATAACTAGTTAAACATTTACAACAACTACTCGTGCAGGGCAATTATGAATTTGAATACTTAAAATGCGGTTTTTTCTATATGTTTTTCTGGATCTATTATCCTCTTATATATTACAATAGTTGGGTAAATCAAGCTATCCCGAGGATCGAAAGATCCTTAGGATTGCTTTACTATTATAAAATTACAATATAGAAAATGTATTATCTTCGAACTGCTTTGCGCCTAAAAAGTCTTCAATCTCCAATAGATTGCGCATAGCCAAAATCTCTTTGGTTATCTTTGGCAGTTATTTGTCCAATTTTGTAACAAAATCAAACCATTACAATCGTAATTTAGAATCTATTTAATAAAACTTAAATAACAACTCTAAGAGACATATTAATCACGTTCTTTCCTATTTATTCCTAATTAATTGAAAAGTCAATCAGAATGATATCATAAACTATGGACAAAAAGGAAGATATTTATACCTTTTTCATAACCCAACACATGATGAATGATATGCTTATGGTTGTTTATTCTCTCTGTTATGCATTTGCTTTAAGATTGTGTGAATGTATGATTTCATGTTGAATGTTTGAATTCTGAGAGAGAGAGAATGATTTTCAATTGTTTCTCAACCTGAGTGAGAAGTTCCTACAAGGAGTGCAGTGAAATCGTCTGCAAGGAGTGTGTTGATGGAGGTTCAAAGTTTATCTCTGAAAGCTTAGGAGAGATACCGTTGTTCTCATTCTCGCAAAATTAAAGGTGAGACACAGGAGCCGTGCAAGGTGTGCACAGTCTGGTTGAAAGCTAAGAACTTATCAACCAAGGGGAGAGTTGAAGGACTGTTGTTGCAAAAAAGTGCACAGAGTCGAGAGAATCAAATACCTAGAATTATTTGAAAGGTTGTCACAAGGAGTGCGTGCAGGAGTATTTTTGAAGACTCGAGTTTGAAAAGAAATCTTAGGAGGGTTAGTGCCTTTGAAATACTTCAAAGGGAGGTGAAGTGAAGTTTCTTTGCAGGAAGTTGAGTTCTAGTGGAAGAACCTTGGTTTATCTCGTAAAAGTTATCAAGGAGCAACGAGAAGTCAGAATTCTCTATGGAGAATCCCTGAAACCGCAAGGACTGTAGGATCTAGAGAAGTTGTAGGGTGGTTAAAGGGGAGAAAGCTTTCCACTCTAGGATCTAGAATCAACATGGACTGTTGATCGTGATTTTCACCAACCATCAGATCATTTTGGCATTTCGGGGATCCTAATGACAAGGAGTTGAGCACAGTGAAATGAAAGTCCTGAAGTCGCGAGTTGCGACAAGAATTGGATTAGATTTTCGGGATTTCGGCATTTCAGGTGTCGAGAGATGAAGGAGACAACACTTTGGGAGCGAAAGTCTCGAAAAACCTGAAAGAGTGACAAGTGGCAGGAGTCTATGTCAGAGACAGGAAGTGGTTGAGTGGGCAGGTGGCGTGTCCTCGTCAAAAAGGTGGAGTCAATCCTTATTGACTATATTGAGGTTCAGAGGTTAGAGAGATGGGAGCTTTGCATCTGGATTCGAAAAATCGCAAAGTTCGAAATCCCGATGAAGTGAGAATTCCGTTGTTGGGCCAGCTTTTGTGGAACGTGTTGGGAGTCGGTATTTAGGCATTTTCAAGGACAAGGGATCGGGGTCTTTTGTCCCGAGATTCCCAATAGTGCAAAACACGATAAGAATTTCGGCGAATCGACATTTTGGGTTTCAGCAATTGAAGGGTCAAGAAACTCGGAAGGAGAAGTAGCGAAATCCAAAGTTTTAAAATCGCTAAAGGTGTGATCATATTGTTTTATCGGAAGATTTGGGTTGATGGTTCATGTTTGATTACGTGGGCACACCCATAAGGACCTGTTGATACACTATTGAGTGTGAAGGGTATTTCCCAAGGGGAAACTGAAGAGTCAATTAGACTCAAAGGGCAGATTAGAATGATCCTGCGTGGACCTTGGACCTGAGGGTTTGGGGGTCTGCATCATTTGGTATCAGAACACAGAAAGAGTCTTTGCTTTCTATAGCAAAGAAAAAAATAAAAAGGAAAATATTTCTCAGCCATGTTGCTAAGAAGAAGAGACAGACAAATTCTTGATCCAGCAGTGGAAAGGGAAATGTGTGAACTACATGCCAGGCTTGATGCCATGGAAATAGCACAAAGGCCCACAGTCGACACTGGGGATATTAGTGAGGCTGATAGTGAAAATGAAGTTGGACATAGAGAAGAAGTCGTAGTCGAAGATGCTATAGACAAACGCCTATTTATGGTTGTTGCAAGGATAGGTACCAAGGCAAAGATGGAGATTCCCATGTATGAGGGAAACTTGGATGTTGAAGAGCTTCTAGATTGGATTAGTGCTATAGATAAATACTTTGACTATGAGGATGTCGAGGAAGACCGAAAAGTTAAACATGATGTCACTAGACTTAAAGGGCATGCAGCATTATGGTGGGATGAACTGCAGGCTGACAGACACTGCAAAGGCAAGAAGAAAATCAAGAGTTAGGATAGAATGGTTGCGAAGATGAAAGCAAAATTCATACCCAAGGATTATCAAATTACTCTATTTCAGAGAATGCAGAATTTGAGACAGAAGTTGATGTCAGTGAAAGAGTACATTGAAGAGTTCTACAAATTAAACATCAGGGCAGGTCATCGGGAAAGTGATGATGAAAAGGTGGCCAGATATATGAATGGTCTAAGATATTACATTCAGGATGAGATGAGCATGATGATTATTTGAAATGTAGAAGATGCTTATCAGATGGCTCTAAAAGCTAAAGAAAAGTTGAGCCGAATGCAAGGTCAAAGAGGCCGAGGTAGAAGTCAAGCTAGAGGTAAAACAATTGCCCAAGATAGAGCTTAGAAACCTCAAGAAGAGGGAAAGAAACCTCAAACTCAGCATGAGAGAGGAGGAAGATCACATAGAGGATAGTACACTGATAGAAATACTTTTCCTCGTACTCGAGGAAGAGGAAGAGGCAAAGGTGGAGAAGTGAAATGCTTTACCTGTGGAAAAAATGGACACAAATCCTATGACTGTCCATATGGAAAGAAATAAGGTGGTGAAACTCACATTGCCAAAGCATAAGGACAGAATGTTGAGGCAGAAGATGCTGAGGGTAGAAGATCACTGATGATGAGAAAATTTCTCTTAACGCCAGAGAAAGAGGCAGAGAACCGAGCCCAAAGGAACAGACTTTTTTGGACTGCTTGCAAGACCAAAGACAGGGTATGCAAAGTCATCGTGGACAGTGGTAGCACAGATAATCTTGTTTCTACAGAGATGGTAGAAAATCCGGAACTGGAGACTATTGAACATCCAAGCCCATATATAGTTTTGTGGCTACAAAAAGGACATCAGGTAAATGTCACTAAGCATTGTTTAGTTGAATTTAAAATAGGAGGATATAACGATGAAATACTATGTGATGTCATTCCCATGGATGTTTGTCATCTATTGCTGGGTAGACCGTGGCAATATGATAGAAATGTGATTCATGATGGGAGAAAGAACACATACACCCTAGAGAAGAATGGGAGAACTCACATGTTGTTGTCGATTAAGGATAAAGAAGTGAAATCATAGGTGAACAACAATGTAATTCTCATGAGTGGGAAGGAACTTCTTAAGGAGGTTAAGAAGAAGGAAGACACACAATTTATTGTGGTCATGAAGCCTAGAATTGTGTTGACCAGTACAAGAGTGGATGATTTACCAGAGGAAATCCAGAAGTTGTTGGAAGAGTTTGGTGATATAGTAGTGGATGAATTACCTCGTTTGTTGCCACTGATCAGAAGTATAAGTCATCACATTGATCTTATACCTGGAGCTAGTTTACCAAACAAAGCAACGTACAGATTGACGCTGCAGGAGAATGATGAGGTCAAAAGACAAGTCAAGGATTTAATGAACAAAGGATTCGTTAGAGAAAGCTTGAGACCATGTGTTGTTCCAACAGTGCTCAGCCCAAAGAAAGATGGAGACTGGAGAATGTGTACAGATTGTTGAGACCTGAAATTGACATTCTCATTACCCTATTATACTCTTCACCTATACCTTTTTGGCCTACCTAAAGCTTGAGTGAATGACAAGAACGCTACCAATTGCCAATAATAAGGTCATAAGGTAAAGTATGGTTAATTCATGCATTTTGTGGTTTATTGAGTTAAGGAATTAAATATTTCATGTACTAATGCTTGATTTGTCATATGTGAATATTTGACCTCTATATGTCTAGCGTTCCTGTACCAACTCAACCATCTGGTACCCACGTGCCAAGACTTCTACTGTCCGAATACGGTACCAAGCACATATGGTACCAAAATAGCATCTGTTGCGATCCAGTACCAACACACACTGTTATGATCCGGTACCAACGACCATGCTCTGTCATGATCCGGTACCACCTTTTGTGCCCTGTTGTGATCTGGTACCATCTTCTTGTTATGATCCGATACTAATATGGAAGAACCTAATGCACTAAGTTAAGTGCCAGATATCACCTAAGTCAATTGGTGGACGTCTATTTGTTTTAGCAAGGCCATGATAAGAATAGTTTGTTAATTGCCTCATCCTCATGCACTTCGTGTCATGAGGATGAGGCTAAAGATGTAACCGAATGACTAAACTTAACAACTGATTGATTTGCAAATCACTTCACCTCCTTGTGTTTCATGATTCAGACTATTAAATAGTCATGGCAAGGATGGTAGAAGAGTAGGAGAGTTAGCATATCATCAATATGTAAGCAACATATGATAGTACAGAACACATCTTGAGTGAAGATTAATGGAATGTTATTTTATCTCCATATTCTGATTATGTATGATTAAGAATGAGTTGAATTGTTAAAGAGAGTTTTGATTTTATGTTTTGAAGTGTGAGTGAGAGTAATGTGTGTGTTAAAATCCAGCTTCCTATAGACTTTAGTAGCTGACCTATTGAAACGGCAAGGGCCCACCGTCCAACAAAGGTCAGCCTCTTTGTAGATTAGCAATAGTATTTGTTTTCAGTAGTATAAACATTGAATTAGCTAAAGCTTTAACTATGTTAGATGATAGCAGTGCAACTTAGATCAAGATTTCCATTCTATAATTGCTTAGAGATCTTTAATTGCTCTATTTTTGCATATGCCCTATTTCTAATCTCATGAATTTGATTTCCTTGAGTGATCATAGATGTTGGTAGCAATAGTCAAAACTACTTGGATAAGAACTAGTGAAGTTCATTGTGAACCACAACAG
>SNQJ01S0113749.1:0-24246 GCA_010110895.2 Picea sitchensis
AACAGATTCAACCATCTATCTACAACATCTACATCTATTTGGCCGTCAAATATGGGAATGTCAAAGTTTACTTGTACCTTAAAAGGAGTGGCGCCTCCAGAGTGGCTTCTGGATGTTGATGCGCCGCCAGTCGGAATCCGTTGAAGAATCTGGGCAAAGTTGTCCATCATCACGTTCCTTTGTTTCTCGAGGGCCTCCTCGAGCAACATTTTGATAGGATATCCTGCTCCCTCATATTTCTTTTCTTCCCCCATGGGCATTCGTCGGGGTTTGCGAGGCTGATCTTGCAAAGGTTCAACCAGATCGAGCCCCAACTCCTTATACCCCGATCTCGTTGGGGACATGCAAAGAGGGATTGAGAATGAGCAGACCGCTTGGATACCACTGATCTGGATTTATGTAGGAACACAATGAAATAAAGAAATACACATAAACACAGAGATGCAGCGGAAATAAGACTTCATTTCATTAATAACAAATGACTGAAATATGCTTACAGACAGAATGGAAATAAACTATCTAGGTCGATGATAGCTTATCTCTGAGAAGAGATGTGGCAGATACTGGCCTCTGAACTGTGTTGCAATGAGGCTTGAAGGCCTATTATTATTTAGAAACAAGGGAAAACCCTAAAAATCCAAAGACCTAACCCTAGGAGATGAAACGCCAAGACTATGGGCCCCGTTTGGGTAAGTTGGTACATCAACTTCCTAAGGACGTAACTTTGGCATACGATCACCGTTTGCAACGTTGTATACCTCGTTAGAATACAACTTTTGGGTGAGTAACATGATCCACGATCCATTTTGCTCCTCGTTTTCCCAAAAAACGTCATTTAAGACCTCAAAACGGCTCCGGAAGTTCAGGACCCGAAAAATTGCTAAAAATAGTAAACTGTGTGGAAACTGAAAAACTGAAAGAAATAGTGGTGGGGGTTCAAGTGGAATAGGTGGGTGGCCACCAATATCCACCTGGATCATTCACACTTTGCAAGATGTACTCGGGTACCTTGGCACTCATTCACATCAATGGTGAGTTGCCTCGCATTGGTTAACGACATTCATCATTGGTCGGTAATCCAATGACTTATTTTCATGCTCGACATCGACACATTCATTCACATGATTAGAATTGTACCATCAGGTTTAGCAGCGGGTGAAGATAATACACTTTTCATGACTCCATCAACAGTTGCAACAGTATTTTTCAGCTATATGACAGTACCACAGTTCCACTTTTGTACTTCCTCTTTTCCATTATTCATTCAGCAGCAGTTCAGATTCCTCCACTTCACATTCTCTGATCCAGTAGACAACCGTCATAGCTACAGCAACAGTCACTTTTCACATAACCCTGTAGCAGTGACATCTTCCATGCTCCAATAGTCGCATCGGCCATATTCCCATTGCATAGTTCATCAACATTTTCGGTAAGTGGAGGTATGTTATTTTCTAAACTTTAATCATGTAATTCCTCAACTACTAGCAATGAATATTTTGGAAAATTCCCTCACCAAGTTCCCTTTCCTTTTCACTTCTACGACTTATGCCACGTTGCATGAGGACATGCAACCAGTTCAGTTACGGGCTAGGGGACTTTATTCACTATTATCATTCCACTTTCCCACTACCATCATTCCATTTTTCATCTCATTTACCATTTATGAACATTTATTTTCCAACGACACTTTGTTGCGCTTTGCTTTATAAGCATTGATATACATATTGGCATGATTCACAAATATAAAAAAAAAGGGCTTTCTTATACTCAGTGATGTTTCATTATTCACATTGATAACATATATTTTCCAGTAAGAATATGGGAAAATTATTATCATAATAGCAAGAGAACAAATACCGAAATAAATGTTGTTAACACAAGAACCGACATTCTTTATATTTATGGTTGTCACAAAAGAACCAACCATAAGAAAATGTCAGTTGTTACTCATGTAAATCCCATCCTAGAAACATTCATTATCATCACTCAAAGCCAACAATCAAATGCCAAAAATTCTTGAGAAGATCCATGCATGGTTGCATGAGGACATGCAACAAGTTAAGTTGGGGGGTATGTTGGGGCTCAGAAATGTCCTATTTTCATCAACCTTTCCCTTCATCATTCTTCACATTTCATCGCCCCATTAAGCTTTCACGATATCATTTCATAAATATACTTGGTTTTCACCTTATTATTTTCCACTTATTCATTTTAGTGTTAAAAAGGAATTTGTGATTAAATGTTAGAAAATTGACATGTTTTCATACATATCTCAAAAATGTGTGAGCTTTGTAATGTGTAGGAATATGAAAATGATTAATTCAAAAGGAATTCTCGAATACTTCCTCCACCATTTCAAGATTTGAGGAGATAATTGAAGCCCATTCCAAGGAGAAGATCATGGAGATTTGGTTGGAATATCTTATCCAAGATATATGAGAGATATGTGAGGATTTGAAGGGATTATACTTTATAATAATGGGAAATAGGTTGAGAGAAAAGTGGATCTGTAATAATGAGATGGTTTTCTTATCTTCAAGGCTCTCATGTATAAAAGAGAGTGATCTCTCTTCATGAGGGGGAAGTTGAGTAGTAATCAAGTAATTAGAGTATGGAATTAGAGTAGTCATTAATGGTAGTCATTAGGATTCGAAAGAGAAAGGGATTCTTAGCTTTGATTCATGGTTTTGGCTTTCATGCTTTCATTATTCTTTTATGAAGATTGATTTGATTATTGTAATACAAGATTGCTTCATTGGTGAGAGCTCTCATATGTTGTTGTGCCATTCAACTCTTCACATGTTTTATTTTCTTTTCCTTCATGCAGTTCTTCATTTCTAGATTAATTCCATTTACACAATTTCCCATTCCTAGATTAATTTCATTTAGGCAATTTCCCATTCCTAGATTAATTTCATTTACGCAACTAGATTAATTTAATTCCAAGTCGTGTGTTTCAATTTCCTTCATGAGATTAATGATTCAATTTCATTTGTAGCTTAAAAATTAGATTAGATTAGTCCGGCTTCAATCTTGCATATACTTTGTGTGTGCTTTGTAAGTTTACGATCCTCAGATTGACAAATTAGATAGTTGGGCAAGTACTACAACTCAATTAATACAACATTAGTTCGGCCCAATATAACGACTATCATTCCCTTGTAACAATTTTTGTTCCTTTTGAAAGTAGTGTTGTTCATTTGAATGGAATAATTGGCGTTCCCTTGTCAGGATTGTTGTTCCTTTTTCAAGTAGTGTTGTTCATTTGAATAGAACAATTTTCATTCCTTTTGTTATGATTGATGTCCCTTTACAAGGGTTGCATCTCTGGAGGATGGGTATTGAAAACAGAAGGTAAGAACCTACGTAGGTGACAAGTAAGACACTTGTGCCAGCGCCTACCTCTGGATGATGCATAGAGGTTATATTTTAGGACATCTTTCAAGCCCAACATTTATGCGAAGGGTAACATGGAAAATATTGTTGAAACGATACCTATTAACATCTCCAGAACCCTTGGCATCATGGAGAATGTCTTCGTCAGAGCGGACTGTTCCCCCAAGGAGATTCGGATCTATACAGATTTATTTAAATAATTCCACGACGTTTTTTCCTGGTCTTATGACGAAATTCTAGGCATCGACCCAAGAATCGTTGAACATGAAATAATGACTTATCCTGACACTAAGATGATCCAACAGAAGCTTTGTCCAGTGAATCCTCGAAAAGAAACAGTTATTAAGGATGAAGTAGAGAAACTGTTCAAAGCCAGTTTCATCTACCCCATTCAGTTGACTCAATGGGCGTCAAATCCTGTTTCAATCAACAAAAAGAAGGGAACGATTCGTGTGTGTATGGACTTCCATGATTTGAATAAGGCTTGTCCAAAGGATAATTTCCCCACCCCATTCATTGATCAGATTGTCGATGAATGTGCAGGCTGCGAGGTATTTTCTTTCATGGATGGTTTTTCGGGATAAAAACCAGATACATATTCAGCCCGAAGACCAACATAAAACAAATTTTAGCTGTCCATGGGGTACATTTTCTTTTCGAAAGATGCCTTTTGGCCTGCAGAATGCTAGAGCCACTTTTCAGGGGGCCATGTCTTTTTATTTCCACAACCTTAGACATATAGTCGAGGATTATCTCGATGATTTAGCATCACGATCTCGTAAGAGGGATGATCATCCCATGCACCTCTGGCTAATCTTTGAACGATGTCTCTACTATTAGATTCTCTTGAATACAAACAAGTGCAGTTTCTATGTGATGTTGGGTCATCTGCCTAGTTTCATAGTTTTGACAATAGGGAACATGGTCGATCCTTTGAAGGTTGAGGCGATAGTTCAATTTCCTCCCCCATGAACAGTCCCTCAACTTGAAATCTTAAAGGTTAAAGCAAAATTTCTTCAGCGTTTTATCACAAACTATGTCGAGATCACTAAAGGGTTCATGCATTTACTGAAGAAGGGAGTCCATTTATTTTGGGATGAAGCCATTCATAGCTCTTTCAAAGCATTGAAATGTTCCCTCACATCTGCCCCTCTACTCTGACCTCCCAATTATAATAAATATTTCTTATTATACTTGGTCGTCGCAGAGTCGACCATCGATATGGTCTTGGTTTAAGAGGATGATCTGCTTGAAGAGCATGTGATTTATTACCTGAGTTGAGGCCTGGTTGGACCAGAGCTCAACTACTCCCATGTTGAGAAGCTTGTGTTGGCATCAGTACATGATGTCCAGCAGTTCCGTCATTATATTATGCTTTGTAAGACCATCATCGTTGTCATTGTGAATTCTTTTCAGTATGTGTTGACACGACACGTCATCGACGGAAATATTAGTAGATGGACCATTATCCTCCAGGAATTTGACTTGTATTTTGTTTCTGTGAAATCCAAAAAGTCACTATTCTTTGCGGAATTTATCTTGGAACTTTCGGTCTAGTCAGGTGATGTTACGCCCGAAGAATCACCGATTAAAGGTGATATTTTTTTGATTTCATCTTCGGACCCATGGTATGGAGATATACTAGTCTGTCTCCAGAATTTGAAGTGCCCTGCCTCTTCTTCTTGCGATGAGCATCGACGTATATGCCATCAGGAAAAAAACTATCTCATACTCGATGAAACTTTATATCGTCAAGGTGTATATTGCATCCTTCGCTGGTGCATCACTTATGAAGAAGCGAAACTCATTCTTAATGACTGCTACATTGGAGCATGTGGTGGTCATTTGTCTGGGTTGGAAACCACACAAAATATTCTACGAGTTGGTTAATTTTGGCTGATGTTAATCAAGGATTGCGTTGAATCAGTCAAGAAGTGCCACCTGTGTCAGATCTTCTCATGGAAGATGAGGACACACCCCGCTCCCATGTTTCCCATCATTACTGTTGGTCCCTTCACCAAGTGGGGGATTGATTTCACTACATGCCACCCAGCCTTAGCCAGGGGGCATCGATATATCATCGTAGTAGTAGACTAGTTCACAAAGTGGGTCGAATATATGCCAACATTCAATAATGATGGTAAGACAACAACTCTCTTTATTTTCAATCAAATAATATCAAGGTTCGGCATCCCGAAGGAGATTGTCATTGACCATGGAAGTAATTTTCATAATAAAATGATGTCCAAGTTAACATCAAGCCTTGGGTTGAGGCAAGAGAATTCATCACCCTACTACCCACAAGAAAATGGTCAGGTGGAAGCTGTGAATAAGTCCCTCAAGACTATTCTACAACAAACGATCAATTATGCTAATTCAAATTGGCATTTGATGTTGTACTCGACATTATGGGCCTACCGAATGTCTGTGAAAACTACCACCAGTTTCTCACCTTTTCAACTCATTTACAGGAAGGAAGCAATCTTGCCTATAGAGTGCCAGATCCCATCTCTAAAGTTGGCAGTACATTTATTTCCAGACACTTCACCACTTGAGGAACGCTTATTATATCTCGAGTAGCTCGATGAGAAACGATGTGATGTAGACTTGGCTAGTGAGGCTCACAAGGAAATATTCAAGTGTCAGTATGATCAGTCCGTTCGTCCTTGGATTTTCTCTGAAGGTGACCTTGTCCTGGTCTACGACCAAGATAAGGATCCCCTAGGGACAGGCAAGTTCAAACCCATGTGGTTCAGACCTTTCATCGTGAAGGAGGTTTTAAAGAAGGGTGCTTATCATCTGGTTGACTTTGAGGGAAATTCTTTGGTGGAGCCTAGAAATGGGCTCTACCTCAAGAAGTATTACTCATAGGTGGGTCGCCTTGGGTGACTTCTTGTACATATGTATAGTTCTTATATAGTTTTTTTTTGTCTTTTTTCTTATGGACGTGTTGTTATTTATGTCATATTTTTCACTATGGCAGATGTCAAGTGAATCAGAGGTGTTCGTTGGGTTCACGAATGACGCTAGCCGACACACTCGGAGACTTGCTTGCGCAGCTTGGGTGATTTTCATGCCTCAAGGCTAGTTGTTATCTTCTGGAGGTATCTGTTTAGGTGACACCACAAACAATGTCGTCGAGTACAATTCAGTGATAGATTTTCTTCATGATGCTTTGTTGCATGGTATCTCTCACCTCCGAGTATACTTAGATGCATAGTCGGTTGTGTCCCTGTTAAATGGGGTTTTCCGCACTTATGATCCTACCTTACACTGACGATTCCTTAGGGTACGTCTCTTGGAACCTTGCTTTGATTAAATTACGTATATCCATGTTCCTAGGAGATTAAATCAAATGACATATACTCTAGCTAATCAAGTATTAGATTGGCATATTGCACACACATAAAAAGAAGCACACACATACACATGTACATACATTTGTAAAAATGTGATCCATAAGACATAAAAGATGTAAATACATACATACATACATACATACATACATACATACATACATATACATATATATATATATATATCAAAAAGTGTTAGAGTACATATGTGGGCACGAACGCCTCAAAAATATATGTCTGGTATATATCACAAGGCTTATGCCCTCAAAAATATATAAAAGAGTGTCCTCGGCATGTAAGTGGTCCATCCTAGCTAAGCGTGGGGCCTGTTGGCCCTGCCATAGTGAACAACGATGTTTTCCAAATGCCAAAAGAGTTGGACCCAGGTCCGTGGCACCCCAACTACGTGAGGCTGTATCGATGGTGGGAGATCCTCGATATCAACCATGGGAACTGCACGAGTGAGCACGGTGAGGTTTAACTCCACCCATCTCAAAACTCTCTCAGCCTCTCCAGTTGGAGGTCCCCCTGCTATTGTTGTTGGTCTGGCGGCTGCCGCTGGTACTGCCTTTGGTCTAGGATGTCGCCTGGTCCTCGAGAAGTCTGTTGGACGCACTGGTCCCACATCTGTACATAACATATACATAGTTTTCAGATACTCTGGTACATATAAAAATGATATATATATAAATAAACTAAAAAATTAAATAATTTTAAAAACAAACGTATCTATCTCTCTTCTCTCTCCTCCAGGAGGTACGAGCATATCCGAATCCCTGGAGAAGTTAATTCTGGCATAGGGGTAGTCCTCTATTGCTGGAATCTGTCGTGCCCACCAGTCAAAAAATGTATCGTCAAAATCCTCTATGGTACTTCCTCCCCCCTGTCGTGGAAACAATGCCAACCACCTACACACTGCTGGGAAGGAGGCCACATGCCCCCATAATGTCTCTCGTGGACTCATGTTGGGTACCCTCTCGAAGAAGAACGAGCAGAAAACAGTACCAAACCCGCAGTTTTTTTTACTTCACCCATGACACTTTGTAAGATGTCTCTTCATGCAATCAAGCATGGTCGTGCTCTAGTTGAACACTCGTGCATTTAAGAACTACACTCCACAATACATGTGCACCTAGGAGGCTTGATGTAAGGCCGCAGATCTAGTAATCCACCTAATGAGTAAAATTATCACTTTCAGTGATAGGTTGGTGATTTTGTGGATTGGCACCTAAGAACCTACTTTCTCAGTGTCGGTCGCGCAATTTATTCAGATCATCTCGGTGATGGTGTGGGTCCCTAGGGGAAATGAATGCAAGTTGATGGGTTCCACTCTCCTCGAGAGGTCAGTGAGAATTATATGTCCTCAGTCGTTGGATTCAACAACTTCCCCTCAAGCATAAACACCTCTGTGTGAGGGTACCAATAGTCCACCAAGGCATTCAATAGCCTGGGTTGTGCCCTCATGAGTGGAAACCAAAAGAACTTCCATAACCCATATTGTTTCAATGCGATGATAGCAGCAGGGTCCTCTTCGACCAAAATATCACTGTCTTTGTGCTCCCTCTCTCTCGAGTGGACATACATCCTGTCAAATGACAATTTCATGGAGAAAGTTAGCTCTTGCATTTTCATTTTTCATGCTTTTGAGGGTGTACACGAGTTGTCTTAGACACAGTCATGTATGCATGTGGGTAGATTGTTTTCTTCCCACAGGCATACATGGGTTGTCCTTAGACAACTCGCGTACACGTAGGGACACCCTTTTTTAGGAGGGTGTGCCCCCCAAAAAACTAAATGAAATGCATGAAATAAGTATGGAAATGATAGAGGGGTTGGTTTGTACTTACTTGGTCCGAGCATAAGTCATTTTCTTCCTTTGAAGCTCCTAGAATCAACTCTTTTAGCAAAGGGATATTTTTAGCTTTTTGGTTAATTCTCAATTTGCAATGGTGAAAATGAGTTGTCAACTTTTATTTATAGACTTTTTTGGCCTTTTTTGCCACTTTTTTGAACCCTTTTGTCATTTTTTTTGGCTTCAAAATCGTTTAGCATGGTTCTTGAGTTTCTTATTGGATGTTACGATGAACTTCACTTTTGGTTTGGAAAATATTTTAGGATATGGGTCACTTTTAAAGGTCCTTTGGTAAAAGTCATTTTTCCAACTTTTTGCATTTAAGTTAGGATTCCACCTCCACTTTCTGCATCTGGTTTTATTTTCCGCTTTTCCATAGGATCGATCACACCAAAATGCGATATGGAACCATCATTGCTTCTTTAGAAGTGTCATGGTGAAGTGGTAGATCCTACCTCTACATGGATGCCCTAGGTAGATCCTGGTTGCATTTTGGCGTCCATGCCGTCGTTAATGACTTTAGGCTCGGGTGTCCTTATTAGTCCTGTCCTGATTACAAGATTGAGCCTCATACGTCTGATGTGTCATCTCTCTTGGCTTCACCCTCGGGACTCCCAAAAAATGAGTCTTCTTTAAGCCCTTTTTAAACTCTCTAAATATGAAAATATTGTCGAGTGATCTTGTTGTTCTTCACGCTCGCCAAATTAAAACTTGAAGGCATGTCTGTTTGGTGGTAGTTTACCCCTTTTTTGGTCTAGATGGCCAATTGTACGAACACAGGTATAATCTAGGAACTTAGGTTCGCTAGAAGAGTATTCTCAGGTATAAGTTAAACCCTTTTTCGGGCCCGAGGGACTAAATTTACGAAAAAGGAACCCCCACGGAGTTCGTAGTTAAGATCTTTTCAGACTCCCTAAAATCAAAAATATTGTCGAGTGAACTTGTTCCTTCACACTCGTTAAACTAATCCAGAAGAACATCCCCTATGGAGTCCATAGTTAATCTCTTTTCAGACTCCTTAAAATTGAAAATATCCCCGAGTGACCTTGTTCTTTCACACTCGTTAAATTGGTTCAGAAAAACATCTACTGGCATGAGTTTACCCCTTTTTCCGGCCTATAGATTAAGGAGGAAAAAGGTATACCTCAGGAGATTCAAATCATCGGGAGAATTCTCCTAAGTAGATTTTATACTTTTTTGGGCTAAAGAGACTTAATCTAGAAAAAGGTTGTGAGGCCATAGTTAATCTCTTTTCAGACTCCTTAAAATTGAAAAGATTGTCGAGTGATCTTATCTATGTCACACTCGTTAAAACGGTTTTGAATAGACGTCTTTTTGGTGCTAGTTTACCCCTTTTTCGAACCGACTAGAATACCTTCGAAAAAGGTACCCCAATCGAGTCTTCTTTTACGTTTTTTAAATGTGAAAAAACTATCAATCTTACCTTCTTTGGGCTCGTGAAAAATACATTGAAGGGGGTTTCATCATGTCTTGCTATACACATTTTCATCTCTGCGTCTTTGGCATAATACCGACTCCATGTTTCTCTCAATTGAACCTTTGAAGCATGCCTTATACACAAGCCTTATAACACTTTGCCTCTGTGACCTGACACCTTGACCCATGGAGGAAGTTTCCTTGAGTGTAATTTTCCTGCACATGTCTCCTTGCTATGAGAATTAGTGTGTTCCTTGCGCTTGGAACTAGTATGCTTGTGACACTCGTTCCTCCTTTGTAAAATGGATTTATTTTGTTCTTTTTGAAGCTCTTTAAAATATTGAAAAAGACAAAAAAATAAAAAATACCGCAAAAAGAGGACAGGAAATATATTTTATTTTTCGACAGCACAATGAGTCGCCCTTGGAAAAATCACATCCTTCCATTAGTTCGTCAAGATTTGGGATCTAATATGACCTTACTAAGTTGTTCTCACTACATAGAGTTGTGTCCTCCTCCGTTTGGTTATTCTTCCAAACACACGGAAAGTTTGTGTTGCCTCCTCCATCATGAACTTATGTCAATGTCATGATGCCTGAGTCTGATCATCTATCGTGCTATTGTCCAAGGGAAGTTTTACCTAGCCTGAGTCAGCCTTTCTGTGGTTTTTCTCTTTCCCTCATGCCCGACCATCCCAAAATTACAATCAAGTCTTTGTTCAAAATCAATGAAGTTCTCTTCCTGATCACCGAGATCCTCTTGTCTATTCCCGATGAGTTGTAGAAGACCTATGGGTAGTGAATTTGTACACTCAAATTACACTCCTACCCAATTTTGAAGATCTTAAAGTTGTTGCTCGAGCTCTGAAGGCCTCATCTCTAGCCATCAGGCGTCATTGGCTTCTTGAAGATGGATACTATACATGTATATCTTTGATTTTGAGATGTAGATCCATTGTGTATTGCTCACAAATACACTTTATATGGTTATACGACATGGATCTGCAATGTATTTGATTGGAAACCATGATTTATCCCGAGCATGGGTATGCCTGCCTCGATGAGACAATTGTTATTTTTGCAGATGGCACCTCCGGAACTCTGGTCCCAGGCTCACTCACTTTGTACATTGGTGAATATTTTGTAATGTATTTCGGCCATCAGATGCTCTTCTGACCTCACACATTAGAGGGCATCTGTTATAACCCTAAATTTCTCCATAAATGCATACCTGGCATTTGGCCCTCTTACTTGCTATTTTTTCCAAGCCATCACCGAGCAACTCTTCTTAAAAACATTATTTTTGAAGATGTACGCACCTTGCACCACTACTTCTCATGTACACACACTTTCTGCACCACTACAGCCCGCATACGTAATCTAGTTGCACCATTATAGCCCACGTATACTCACAAAAGTTGCAAAAATTAAAAAGTTGCAAGGAATTCGTTGAGATTACGGGCTATTGGGTAGTTTCCCAATGAATCCACCGCCTATAGCCCGTCACCCAACCGAATAACCATCATTTTCCCATATAGAAGGAGGTGTTGGGGTCTCATTCCTAAGCCAATCATAAGAACAGTGAAACTCTACCCGTTTCACATCCCCTCCTTGCCCTAAGAATTGCAGCCACCTTATGAGATTTGCATCATAATTTTCCATTCTTTCCCTTTTCCTCCATCATAAGCCTATGACATTTCCCTACAAGAAGTGTGAGAGGATAAATATACATGGAAATGCAGTTGGATCTTGGTGAAGAGGAGCCCGGACCAGGTTCATGGAGAAGTCGTCGACCTTGTTGTAAGTAAACATTGTGATATCAATAAAAGGAATACTTTTTTTGTCTCGAAATATGATGTGTCAAATATTTGTATTTGATTTATGCTTTATTCCAACATCTAACCCATGATTTATATATGATATGCATGTTTGTAGTTTCCTGTTTATCAGTTTTCGAATGCAAGCCAACCTTGGGAGGAGGCTTGTAGTCAGTGGAGCTATCAGACATGAAAGGATTGACACCAGACGCGGAGTAAAAGGTAAAGTTACCTAATCTTTTCACTTTGTCTTTCATGTATGAATGTGGGGTATAATCGGGGTAGTTAGAAAAGTAGGATACTTTTAGATGGTTAGATCTGCCTACATGTTGAACCCTAGTGTAGTCCTTAGGGGGGTTTTCCCTCTATAGCAATAGAAAACCAGTTTTACTATATCTTTGTTATTCTGTTTTAAGCAAATTTTAATAATCTGTATTAATTTATTTCTGCTCATAAAATCTGGATCAACTCCAAGATGAAGCACATTCCAATCAAGTATCACTTTCTACGAGAATAGGTTGTAGAGAAGAACATCAGAGTTGAATATTTGGGCACAAATTAACAAGTGGCAGACATCTTTACAAAACCACTTCCATGGGAAGTCTTTGAGTATCTTCGCGAGAGACTCAGAGTAATTTATACTCCAAAATGTATTCTTTTGAATTCTTATCTTATATGTATTAGATTTACATGAGGAGGCACCATAAAGAGGTTATTTCAGTCGGGAGATTAGTTTCAGAAGAGTTCAGTCAGGGGGAGTATCCCCAAGGACAGTTCAGTTAGGGGGAGAAACCCCATATGGAAAGATACCTTTTCCATTGATGACAAAGGGGGAGAGATTTATCAAATGCATAACACATATGCATGGTTCCAAGGGGAGGGATGGTCACATGAAGAGAATGTGTGATATGAGTTTAGTATTGCATGAAATGACTTCAGTATTGCATCAAAGTGTTGTCATCAATGCCAAAGGGGGATATTGTTGATTATTTGGGTTGGTTGTCAATGATGTCAACCCTTGAAGAAAGTCTAGTAGCAAATTCCAGTAGCACAAAGGTTTGGGTAATGGACCCAAGTTTTTTTGATGGATAATGGTATGGGTTTTGATATATTTGCAGGTAAAACTATTCTATATGGATAGTACATGTCATGTAATTTACGGTGGTATGTGGAATTTCACATAACTCCTCACGGTTAGAGAGTTATGGCCATGTGAAGTTGGAGAACCCTCATGAGTCATCTAGAAGCCCCAAAAGGTCAAAGTAGTCAAAGTGTTTGCAAAGAAGAAATTATTTAAATAATAAAGTGAATTGATGAGTGTACTATAAATCAAAGAGGATGAAAAAGAAATTATTTAAATAATAAAGTTAATGGAGAACTTATTATGGAAAGTGGTTAAGTTAAGTGGACAAGTGATTATAAGTGGGTTAACCCTAAAATAAGGAAAGTGGGTTAAAATGGTTAAAAGATAACCCCTTGAGGAAGCTACATGAAAGTATAAATAAGAGACAAGGCTCTCTCATTTAATCACACTTGAATATCATTTGATATATATTTTGTGAAAGTTTATTTGGGCAAGTATTATTGATAGAGAAAAGTGCAGCAGAAAAAGTGCAGCAGAAAAAGGGCGAGAGGAAAATTGAGGAAGAAAAAGTGCGGTAGAAAAAGTGCAGCAGGAAAAGAGCGGTAGAAAA
Source organism: Picea sitchensis (assembly GCA_010110895.2). NCBI lineage: Eukaryota > Viridiplantae > Streptophyta > Pinopsida > Pinales > Pinaceae > Picea > Picea sitchensis. The sequence continues at coordinate 13,552 of SNQJ01S0113749.1, forward strand.
AGTGCGGTAGGAAAATTGCAACAGAAAAAGTGCGACAGAAAAAGTGCAGCAAAAAAATTGCATCAGAAAAAGTGCGGCAGGAAAATTGCGGTAGAAAAAGTGCGGTAGAAAAAGTGCGGCAGGTAAAGTGCGGAAGAAAAAGTGTAGTAGAAAACGTGCGATAGGAAAATTGCAGCAGGAAAAATGTGGCAAAAAAACTGCAGCAGAAAAAGTGCGGCAGAAAAATCGCGACAACAAAATGCTACAAGAAGAAAAAAAGGTATTGTTCTCATATGACTGGTGTTGAATTTATGAATCAAGTTGAGGGTTTGCCTTGTAAATATGTTGGATTCCCTCTTGGGAGTTTATGGTTTGTTGTAGAGTTGATATGAGTAAGATCTACTGAATTTTAGTATTGGTTCATGTTTGAGGGATTTTGGTTGAGGTATGTTGCCGAAGTTATTGGTACATATAGAGGTTGTATAACAGTGAGATTCTAGCACATGGTTTGAGGTACAGACTTGTGGTGTAGTGTTTGAGGTATATGTGATCAGATCAGATTGGTTGATGAGTATACAGTGACATGTTTCTCAGTGACATATTCAGTTTCTACATTTGAGGTATATGTGATCATATCAGATTGGTTGATGAGTATACAGTGACATATTCAATTTCTACATTTGGCACTTATATTTCAGGGTGGTTGGACAGAGAAAGGACAAGTGCTTGTAGCCACCTTCCGGTCATAGTCGGAGAACATAGGGGGTTGTAGCCTCCTTCTGGTTGTATCTAGAGAATTGGGGAGTTGGAGCTTCCCTTAGGTTGTAGCCTAAGAAACTAGGGGGTTGGAGCCTCCTTCCAGTTGTAGCTGGAAAACAAAGGAAGTTGGTGCTTCCAATGAATGTAATTCTTAAGGACATATAAGAAAAAACATTTCGTGGGTTTTTCCTGTTTTGGGTTTCCACGTAAAAACATTGGTGTACTGTGTATGTGTATGATTTCTCATTTGTTCATTGTTTATTTACTCTGCAACTATTGGATGATAATGGTACATTGATATAAAACTTTCATATTGTGGTTAGAAAAGGATTGAATTGCTCTATTACTGATTCACCCCCCTTCTCAGTAATCCAACAATATGAACCGTCATACCACCCTATCTTGGGAACATAACATGACCATCGGATTTCCTAACTACAAATGCATATTAATGCATACTAAAGAAACACACTATGAAACACAATTTTACCTAATGACACATTAGACCAAGTAGATATTAACTAACTCCTAAGTGTATAAATATCCTAACATCTATGAGGAGATGTGCTCTAGGGAAAGCCCTTCCTAGAGAAAAACCCCACATTCTAAAGCACACTCAATGTATTATTCAACAACTAAAAGGTTACAATACAAAGTCTTTTTGTTCTCATTAAAAGTGTTCAACTGTAGCATATATAACATCCCTCTCTTGCGAGCACATGTTATCGACTTATTCTTTGAGGACACTTGTGTGCAAGTGATCTGGTTATAGTACAGTGTTATTTATTTCTCTTATGGATTTTTATGATGATGTTGATGGTTGTGATTCAATGTTATTTGATATATATGTATTGACAAATTATATTGACAAGGTTTCCCTAAGTGTGCAAGACACTTGACAGATTAAGGATGCTGAGGGAATCGATGGACCTCCTTGGACTCCATATTGAGTCAGGGAGTGGATTGTATTGGTTTGAGTATTTCATTTATGCATATGTGACATATGATTTAGTATAGTATGATTTGTATATGGATCAGTGACAGTGTTTTGTTAATGAATGCAGGCTTACGAATGCTTGCTAATATGACTCACATAAGGAATAAAGGGGCCATGCACATAGACAATATATTGAGGAAGAGGTGTGGCAGCATCCCTGTCACAGCCTACTAGCACTCCTGAAGTGGCTTGAATTGTAGGTTAACGATTACCTAGTTCAAGAGGTCCATGATGTTGTGAGGGAAGACTAAGATAGTCGCTCACGAAGATTCTAAGGGGTGTGCAATAAGGAGGATTCCTTATTCCTTATAATCCCTTAGTCTTTCACAAGGTCGTCCGAATGGAGTGTTGACTCCAAGGGTTGGAAAACTACCAAAACCGGTCAAAAGGCGAGCGGCACCCTTGGAGCATGGGAGTGCGTCTTGAAGGGCACGTCGCGTGATTTAAAAAGAAACTTTATTCAACGAATTTAGGTGGCCTAGAAAATAATAAATTAATTTGACATTTTCGGATTTAAAATAATTAATTAATGAGTAAATTATTAATTATAAACCCCCATAAAAGTCTAAGCCTATTCTATATTTTAGTCCTAAGTCTAAGTTCTTGTAAGGAGACTAAACTAAATTATTAATTAAATAAAAAGTGGACAAGGTAAATCAATTTAAGAATTAAGTAAAATAAAATAAACCTAAAGATTTCATTTAATACACATGTGTGCAAGAAAATACCAAAATGGAATTTTTAAAATAAGAAAGAAATAACCATGAAAGAATGTGTACGCATAGAAAGATATATAGAGTCTAGTTAACACCAGTCTAACTAGAAGAAGACTCTTATTTTAACTCAACTCAAATTTAGTAAGGCGTCAATCATTAAATGGGAATATGGGGGGATATAGAGACAACTAGGAGTGATTTAAAGAGCACTTTTAGGAAGGGTGAGAGAAATTGACTTTAATTAAAATAAAACATGGAATTACTTGTGCAACTTGGGGAGAGGGTGACAAGTGTAAGGGATAAATAATTCTAATTTATTTAATTAAAAAGTGAATTAATTGTGCAAGTGGGGATGTGTCATTAAGGAAACTCTTATAAAGAAAATGGTCTAGAGGGAAAAGGGATGACTGGTAATTGGTAAAGTTATGCTACCGAATTATTTTTTACTAGTTTTACTTGTGAGAGTTGGGATACCCAGCTTGAGATAGAGTGGTGACTTTACCTTGTGAGGCAAGCTAGGAGTTTGAGTATTTTTCTGGTTTGTTGTGCATGGCCCCTTTGCGGTTCGGGGGGATAAGGGAGAAGAAGAGTACCCCTAGCATTGACAGAGAAATACCAGTGAGGTCTTGATGGTTAGCAAGGGAGAAATTTGAAGGAGCACAAGGAGCTCTATTGAGGAATATTAGATTCAAGCTATTCGTTGGTTGAGGTATTTTCATTGTTATTTCACAAGGAGTTTTGTTGTGTTATATATATTATTTATTTAGTGCAAAGTTGCACAATGTGTATGATTTCCCAATTGATTAACTATTCGAGTTGGAATCCATGTTTTCTCTGCAATGTTAAAGTCCCACAGTAAATTATAAAAAGGGATAAATTTATGACAATTAAAATTTTAACCTTTTAGATTCTAATCGAATTGTTCCACCAGAATTTTCTAACCTATATCTTTGTGAGGATGAATTATTGTGGCATTATGGGAATTTTTTATTTAAAAAATAAATAAATAGAATCATGGTTTCATAAGTGCAACCAATATACTAATTTATGTTGAGCTTCTGCAATGTAAAATCCACACCTGTAATCATATTGTTACAGGCCCAACTAGTATACAAATTTCTGTTGAACTTTTGCAATGTAAATCCATGCTTGTAATCATATATTTCCGCAAGCAACAAACCTCATCCCCATAAGCATTGGTACACTCCAAAATGAATCTTTAAACTCTTAATATAGGACCATCTTCCGAAATGATATCTTGGAACAATTTTTATTGGGATTATTCACTCTGTCTATTCAATCACAGACTTCTAGATTACTTGCTAGTGTAGTATTAGATCAAATGTAAATGAAATTTGTTGTTGTTGAGAATGGAAAAGTTTGTCCGAACCTTTGCTTTAATTAATCTGTAAATCCTTTAACCAAAACCCAAATGTTGTTTCATGCATAGCGAAATTTTTAAAGAACAATAGATGTGGAACTTGCACAAAAAATTTTGAATTAAATCTCAGAGATATAACATTTTTTTTTTCTTCGTAAGTTAGGGTTTGTATTAATTCCTATGAAATTATACAACTATCTGTCGAGCAATTACTTACATGGCAGTACCACCCTTCTGGGAAACCACCACTGCCAAGTGTCCAAGATCCTATGTGGAAACGGTGCCCATCTGGGAAACCATTGTTGCCAAATGTCCAAGAAGGAATTGTGTCATACAAAAAAGGTGAGAAAACATACTTAGCCACACTAGGTCGAATGCTGACAATTGTGAAAAAATTGCATAGCCAGGATAATTGAGCCTAAGACTAGAAAACATTAGAAACCTGGTTAGAGTCGTGGTCCGACGTAGACTTGGCATGCCTGTGATTTCCCTTTATCGCGGTCTACTATGTCCTGTCGAAGATCTTGAAGGAAGGCCATCATGGTGTCCACTTTGCTCCAGCGGTCAACGTCCCTGTTCTAAATGTAGAGCATGGCCAATTTGATCTTCTCCAAGTCTTTTTTTATGTTACTCAGAGTATCCATGATCGAAATTCGATCGTCACACCTGTCACAATAAGTTTAGGGGTGGGTGGACAGTGGAGAATCATAGGACCTAGGGAGGTAGGAGGGAGGAGAGAAGGTGGGACCTAAGGTGGCGGGGCGGAAATGGGGAGGGGAGGGCGGATAAGTGGGACGTCGAGGGGGGGAGGGGGGAGGTGGTGCGAAGCCTAACGAGTTGCCAAGTAGATCAAACCACTTGACCCTACAACCATAGGGGTTCGATAGAGGGGATACGTCAGCTGCAAGGTCGCAAGGTGGCTAGGCTTGTGCAGGCACAATGTAATGTTCCTGACTTGGCTAGTCTAGGAAACGCTACTAATGTGTGTGTAGGATCAATGGTTTTCAACATATAAATGAGCATACAAATAAGAAATGCGACAAAGGACTGCAAAGTTTGTATTATCGTGTCTCTGTGGATTACAAAATGGTTGAATGTGGTTGAATAAACGGACAATACTCAACTATATCAACAGAAAACGGATCTTAGCTGGAATACAAATAATAAACTAAAATATAATACCTGGAATATGGGAGCACTGTGAAATCAATGGATGCGTTGGGACTATGGCAACTTTGATGGTAACTGTTGGAAGTCTGGAAAGTTCTCCCTGGGAGCTATACTTCTACGAATGGCCTGGAAACTATCCCAGATCATGTGCCCTTATCTAGTCCTTAGTATTGGTATTTGTCAGATCCCTCTGTTGATGAATCTGGACCCTGGATGGATACCCCTGGGGGAATGCGCCCCTATTATTTTGGAAAAAATGTGTCCTAGTGATTCCACCGTCGGAATCATACGAGATATGTCTCAAAACAACCGCCTTGGTCTACTGGGAAATGGGTCGAAAGGATTTTCCTTAATCTGGTCTGATGGTCTCTCTGGAACCCCAAATGTGCCTGCCAAAAGTGTCGCACGTCCAAGTCTGGAAAATACGTCCCAGTTGATTCCTTCAACAAAATCTGATGAGAAACTAGGCAAAAGATACGCCTTGCGCTCCTCTCAAATTGATCGGAGGGAAATCTCATAATTCTCCCTGGATGGGATAAGTCGACTAAAAACCCTCTCAGAAGCTGCACCCTCACTCTGGATGAATGGAAGACCTGAATGATCTTCCCGGTGACTAGGGTGTGTCTCTCAACACCTAAATCAGCCACTGGTGTCTTCCTCCTGGAATCCACTGAACCATCTCTCCTGAGATGCACCCCTTCTCCTCAATGACAAGTCATAATCTGCATAATGATGATTTAGGTCGCTGACTCTTCTCTTATAGCTTTCCAAAACCCTAATTCACTACTGAAACCCTAATTCATTGTTGACATTTTCCCTCCAAGTGAATTTTACTTTATTTTATTATTCCTTGATTAAATCACTTAATTAATTAATTAATTAATCATTTTACCTCTAAAAAGTGATTTATCCATCCTTATGGCTTCTCCAGCCGCTGAAAGTCACTTCTCATCATATTATCATGTAGTGCTCTTCTTTCCAATTCTGATGAGCTATTACACTAAGAGGTTTCTCCAAGTAATATGCCCATTATGACCTTCTTAGTGAAATTAATTAAGATATGACCCATAATAACTCAAAATTACAAAAATCATTGGAATGCAATGAAACCAAAACCAAGTTGTGCGGAATGGATCCTGATGATGAACGATGCAAGTCAGGCCCAATAAAAACCCCTCAATATCTCCTGAACTCTCTGTCACCCCTATCTGGCTACTCTGGTAGGCATAACACTCTGTAAAGGTATAATGTCCCAAAATGGGGACATTACAATCCTCCCTACAGAAATATTTCTTGTCCTCAAGAAATAATTGAATCCAACTACATATGATACCGGGGTCCCATATCCACCTGTGTGACACAAGGTAGAATCCCCTCAAGATGTGGTATCTCCAAGTGCTCACCATGCATGACATCCACATGCTCCTGATGATTAGAATGATCAATGGCTGAGGAATCTCAGTCAACTCCCTGAGTAACCACTCTAATCGAAACTCAAATCCATCAAACGTTGAACTACCAAGCAATCCAATCCCTAGATCCCATATCAGAATGTCAACTACAATTCCCTATGGAGTATAGTTTTATAACATATCAACACGATGAGTCTCCTGCAAATAACACATGGCCTCAAATCGAAATGGGTCTATCCTACCAAACCATACCAAACTCAACATGAACCCCACCGACTGAACATGTTGCTACCATAGTGAGGTACTACAAGACCTCAACGAATCACTAGTTAGTGACGTGCTCTCCCCAATACTGAAACTCAATGGAAAATCAAAGTGACTCCCCCCTGCAAACGTCCTCTCTTCTCCATCAGTCAATGAAATGTCTGGTTCTATAATCCCAAGGTCCCATGCTAGTCTCTGACAGGTACCATCACGTCGATGCTTCTCTACTCTGATAATGGCTTTATGCTCAAAGTATCCATACTGGACCCTCCAATCCTGGATCCTCATAAGATGAAACCAACTATTGACCAAATGTACTCCTGGATCCCATGTCAAATTTGGAATTTCACCACTTCCAATCCCCACTAACTGTTGGCGCGACCTACTGGTAACTGTTGAAATCACTCCACCCTCATCCCAATGAGAGTCTGAATATATAACAACCTCTGAGATATCCTCTGTCCCATGGCCTAAGATACTCCCCATCACGCCCATGGCCTCAACTTTCTACCCCTAGTGATCCACCCTTATACTGATGAATGCAATCAAGACACTCTTGTCAAGTGGTCTTGGCCTACCAGCTCTCCATGTCCCCTGCCACTGTCTAGCTCCCCTTGTGCTGATGTCAATGATGAAATTATCGGCAAAGGCTATCATAAATATCTGCAACCAATTGTAGGACTTGAAAGTATCATATGTTTTGTTCAATCCAAAGGACTTAACCAAAATCTCTTCCATTGGCACCCATGGTAAATAATCGCCTGTACTCATCACCGAACACCAACCATCGGGTACAACGGAAGGTACCTCCACCAACTGTGGGTGAATCATTCTCCATCCATCATCACTCACGCAATTGCTGCTACAGTGAAGTTTATCTCCCAGATATGTGTATTGTTGTAAGGGAGAGGAATCTCCATTCTCTACTAAGTACATATCCTCCTTGCAATCAGTGAGTCCCCCTTAATCCCATTGTACAAATATGTATGTCTCTGTGAACTACCACTCATCATTGTGTGCCCCTGCATACACATGTGATCTCCTATATACACCTACAACATCCTGGATCCTGGGTGTACTACGGAGTCATCCTCTACATGAAGGTCAACAAGTCCTTGAACACAAATGGAAGTGTCCTCATAACTGCCCCTGGCTCTGGAATCCCCATGTGTACATGTGTTCTCAACTGTCTCAACACCCCTCGTGAAGGGTGGTCCCTGTGACCTATGGACATCCTCATGTATCTCTAGATCATATCTCTCCATACTCATCAGTGATCCTGGGTACTCCTCATGCTCCTCCCTCGACTGGTGCTCCACTGCTAAACCACCAACATCCTCTCACAATGTGGCTGAGGGATATATCTGACTCTCTGCTGAAATAGATGTATTGGATCTCTGTCAAATTTCCTCAAGGAGATCCTCTGATCTGGACTCTGATTCTTGAAGGTTTGTCTGTGTTCCTTTCAAGAATCTCTGTGTGCTCACCAACCCATGAATGAATCAGTCCACCTCAACCTCTTTCTCCCTCAGTGCCCTATGATACATATCGCCAACCTCCAATAGGTAATCCCTATCCCTCAACAATTGTTGGTAGTCGACCCTCATCACAATCACTCTCTCCCTGAGTGTATGGTAGTCATCAATGACAAGTCCCCCATCTAAACTATCATTTTCCATTGAGGCCCTACAACAATAACCTACCACCAATGCATGTGTATCATCAATGCATCTAGTGGCTGCCATGATCATGTCCTCATTGACTCTCAACTGTCCTGCCAAGTGTCGTGAATCCTGGTCACAATCCCGTTGAGGTGATACCTCATGCCTCTCATTGCTAGTGTCAACAATGGAATCCCCAACAACACACTCCTCAAAATATAAGGCACTGAACTGCCCATTGTCCCCTGTGCTACTAAGTCCTCCTGTATGCCACTGCACGTCATCACCAACTATGACCCCTATCTGAATCACACCATATCCTATATGGGCAGCTGTATCCTCATGTGCACTCACCCTACTAATATCATATGCACCTAGATCCCATACATATGTGTCCAGACACGTGCTATGGTCATTCCAACCAATAAGGAGTTCATCCTCATCACTGTAGATCGATCCTGGGATTAAGTGTCCCAACAAGCTGTCGGTCTCCACAACCTGGTCCATCAATGGAATCTCCAAGAGTGGTGATTCACTCTCCTCATACTGATAGCTATGTGTAAGGTAAAATATCTCCAAGGCATACCTCTCCTCCTGGGTCTGTAGATCCATATGTTCCTTGTGTACAATCCCCACACAAGGCTCCTCTACCATATCAGGAATGCCACTGATATCCTCATGTATCGTGGCTAGAATAGGTGATTGAGGAGATGAAAAATGTGGCTCACTCATCATAGGAATCTCATCATTCTCCATACATGACTTCCTGGAAGCCATGTCTACACCCACCTGTAGGTCATCCAACCTCCTAATATCATCATGTCTAAGCTCCAACACATATGAATCCTCACAAGTGTCACCACTATGCTGAAGTGTTAAATCCTCAACATTACCTGATGGGGAAGATGAAGGATATGTGTTATCATCCTGTCCATACAACTGTCCCTCGTATGCGTAAGAGTCACTAGCCTTATCAGACTGCTCCAAATAGGCATCTATGGTTGCATTCACATGCATCTCCTCATCCTTGTTTTCATAGTGCACCTCAACAATGTGCACCTTCCCTTTACCCCTACATCTATGATTTGGATTCCAAGGCACTTTGCAACTATAGAAATGCTCCCTGCATCTAATGGGTGTAGGCTCCATCTGTGCTCCTGTCAATCCACTCACTGGTAATGATGTATCTAGATCCTTATCTAATTTTCCCCTTAGGCTGGCAGGAAAACCCGCTCTGATACCACTATAATGTTCCTGACTTAGCTAGTCTAGGAAACACTTCTAATGTGTGTGTAGGATCAATGGTTTGCAGCATATAAATGATCATACAAATAATAAATGCGACAAAGGACTGCAAAGTTTGTATTATGATATCTCTGTGGATTAAAAAATGGTTGAATGCGGCTAAATAAACTAACAATACTTGACTAGATCAACAAACAAAGGATCTTAGCCAGAATACAAATAAGCAACTAAAATATAATACCTGGAATATGGGAGAATTTTGGAATCAATGGATGCGTTGGGACTATGGCAGCTCTGACGATAACTGCTGGAAGTCTGGAAAGTTTTCCTTGGGAGCTATGCTTGTCAAAATGGCTTGGAAAATGTCCCAAATGATTTGCCTTGCTCTAGTCCTCAGTATTGGTATTTGTTGGATCCCTCTGTTGATGAATCTGGACCTCAAATGGATACCCCTGGGGGAATGCACCCCTCTTCTTTTGGAAAAAATACGTCCTAGTGATTCCCCTGTCGGAATCAGATGAGATATGTCTCAAAATGACCTCCTTGGTATACTGGGAAATGGGTCGGAAGGGTTTCCCTGAATCTGGTCTGATGCTCGCTCTGGAACCCCAAATGTGCCCATCAAAAGTGTCACACGTCCAAGTATGGAAAATGCATCCCAGTTGATTCCTTCATGGGAATCTGATGAGGAACCAGGCAATAGATTCGCCTTGCCCTCCTCTCAAATGGGTTGAAGGGAAATCTCAGAATTCTCCCTAGATGGGATAAGTCGACTAAAAACCCTCTCAGAAGTTGCACTCTCACTCTGGATGAATGTGCCCTTGCTGTTGAACACTGTGTAACTGTTGCTGAAGAATGATGGAAGACCTGAATGATATTCCTGGTGACTAGGGTGGGTTTCTCAACACCAAAATCATCCATTGGTGTCTTCCTCCTGGAATCCACTGAACTATCTCTCCTGAGATGCACATCTTCTCCTCAATGACAAGTCATAATCTGCATAATGATGATTTAGGTCGCTGACTCTTCTCTTATAGCTTTCCAAAACCCTAATTCACTGTTGAAACCCTAATTCATTGTTGACCTTTTCCCTCCAAGTGAATTTTACTTT
>SNQJ01S0113749.1:28327-39095 GCA_010110895.2 Picea sitchensis
CTTTTCCCTCCAAGTGAATTTTACTTTATTTTATTATTCCTTGATTAAATCACTTAATTAATTAATTAATTAATCATTTTACCTCTAAAAAGTGATGTATCCATCCTTATGGCTTCTCCGGCCATTGAAAGTCACTTCTCATCATATTATATTGTAGTGCTCTTCTTTCCAATTTCGATATCTATTACACTAAGAGGTTTCTCCAAGTAATTTTCCCATTATGACCTTCTTAGTGAAATTAATTAAGATATGACCCATAATAACTCAAAATTACAGAAATCGTTGGAATGCAACGAAACCAAAACAAAGCTGTGCGGAATGGATCCTGATGATGAACGATGCAAGTCGGGCCCAATAAAAACCCCTCAATATCTCCCGAACTCTCTGTCACCCCTATCTGGCTACTCTAGTAGGCATAACACTCTGTAAAGTTATAATGTCCCAAAATGAGGACATTACACACAACTATAAGAGCCAAGATAGGGGGGGAAACCGCTTTAGGGGGGTGGAAATTGACTGCAAGAGGGGGGATAGAAGCTTCAATGGGAGAGTCTGGGATGGACAGCTTCCTTCCCTTGGCCTCATACCAAGATGCACCTCATTTTTCCTTGCCTCTGAGTCAGGGCATGACGAGAGCTAGCGACTCCCTAGAGGGGAAGACTATGATGGTTGGAGGGGTTGGAAAGGGGGAGCACCACTACAAATTTGTGATCAAAGGGAGGTCACACCAGAACCTGGTCGCAAAACAGAGGAAAGGGTGAACCAGGGAGGTGAGGCACTGCGAATTGTGAGGGGACAAATGAGGAAAATAATGCCACATATCGGATTTAGGAGCAAGTGAGACATTCCGGAGAATAAGTGACCGAGGGATCCCTCTGCACGGCGCCATGAAGACACTCATGCCGCAGAGCTTCCAGTTCATGTGGTTTGCAGGATGCGAATGGAGAGTGGAGGGTGGTGGCGAGTTGTTTAAACCCTTGAGGTGACTGGATGGGGTGACATAGTAGGACGACCACCAAGTGGCGTGTAGCCTAGCTAGGTGGCCTCTTCAAGAATTGTGCACGTCATTTTCTCGGAAACACCCCGTCCGGGGTTCTTAATCAACCAACACCCTTTGTGGGATCTGGGTTAGTGCATAGTTTGGCACCATAACTCGAATTTTGGTTCATTCTACATCGCCAGTTATGCTTACCTTAGAGATATAACATTTACATAACTTGTTAATTAGGGTTTCTCCACTGACATTCTTATGAATTTAATTTACCTTCAAATATTTTCTTTTCTTGCGATTTCAATTGAACCTTCTCCTATAGCGAATTTTCATCAGATATTTTTCTAGCGATTCCAAAGAGATTCTTCCTGTGGTGAATTTACCATTAGAGATTTTTCTTCCAGAGATTTGAATGAGCTCACTATCTAGTAGAGAATTTTCTCCCAACGCGGGTTGAATTTTGGTCGATCGCCATTTGGGTTATGGTGTAATTTTAAAATCTCCTTTAATTGTTCGCATTGAATGCTTGATAGACATGTACAACGTTGATGTTAGGGTCAGCCATGATTGTGGGGAGATCCTTTTAAAAAATTACCTCTCTATCTGCTAATCCATTAGCGAATTCATGGAATTCTGGAGAAAATTTGGTAGAAAAACAATAAGATAAAATTTACATTCACTATTTTCCTCTATCCCTAGAACTTTATAAAAAGGCATAGTAAAACCATAAACTATTTATGAATTACTATTTCTACATACTAGAAGCCACTAGCATTTTATTCCTAGTCACTGCTCCGCATTTATTCCTACCACAACTTTGCATTTATTCCTAGTATATCTCTAAAGTGCAAGGTGTATGACACACCTGTCTCAACATTCTCTCACTTGTCACATACCTTGTGAGGGTACAAGGGAGTTTGAGGTGATTTTAATACATTTTTAACACTATTTGGACATCAATACAAATCACTATGTCATAGGTGGATATATCAATTGGAGAGGCTATGCTTCTATGTACTTCATAGATTGACCTCAAACCCAATCATTCATTTAAAAAAATGAAATGTTGATGCATCTAAAGAAAAATCATCACTTTTAATAGATTTTTTTCTCAACTTTCTATGAGGAGATGTGCTTGGCCTTCGATGTTTGAGGTGATTGTAATACATTTTTGTCACTATTTGTACATCAATACAAATCACTATTTTATAGGTGGATATATCAATTAGAGAGTTTATGCTTATATGTACTCGATAGATTGACCTCAATCTCCTTTTCACTTCCCTTTAATATCACATATAAGGGGTTGCTACTAAGGTCAATCAAAAGGTTTTTAGACAACATTTTGAGAGAACTTTATAATAGAGAAAAAAAATTCATATTGAATGAAGACTACTTATTAATATAAAATACAAAATCATTTCCACCTAGTGGTGTGAAATACTCTACATCTCCTCACAGATTTGAAATTGTTCCCAAGGAGATATAATTGGCTCCAAAGACCACTAATGGACCAAACTTGCCTTTTTATCCTAAGAAGTTATAGTAACTTCTTAGAATAACATTCTATTATTGAGGTTGAACCTTCATATTTATTAATACCTTTAACCTATACCATAGAAATTATTTTTTCATCCACCATTTTGTCCATTAGCTAAGGAACTATTCTTTTATATTGTATATAGGACAATAAAATGTCATAATTCAATAGTATTTCTCTTACTAGAAAATGAAATAAGAGAGGTTCCAACTCCACTTCTTTAATAATATATTCATCATCCATAATTGTGAAAAGATGTATAGCTATGTTCTCTCCTTCCTTTGAGCATCTATGTAATAGTCTCACATATTTTGCAATGAATTCCAACTTATCTTTTAGATATGTATAAATTGAACTCTCTCTAGCACCCATATTACTTGAAAAATGTTTAGACTCATTACAATCAATACCATTGACCTCCTCCCCATTTTTTGATACAAAACAAATGGAAGTGTTTATTTGAACATTCTCAAAATGTCATAATAAACATTATAGTGTACTTATGTATAATAAACAAAGAATTAAGAAAAACATCCAAAGAAATTTAAATGAAAAAAGTAAAAGAGAAATAAAAAATTATTGAACTTGTAAAACATTAACCCCTATATTGATAATCCAAAAAGAGAGAAATGTTCATATGCTTCTTTGAGCGAGAAACCTTCAAATGAGGAGAGCTCCAATACAATGATAATACTAGAAAAAACATTAAAATATTTCTACCGATATAAATAGTTTCTCACAACCCAAATCCTAACCACTATTGTTTCCAACATTAATAAGTAACAAGTACCTAACATGCACTATTCCATAATGGTGACCCTTTCCCACTAATTAACAAGACAACAACTACCTAGTGGGCCTTTTCTCAAAGACTTGAATAGACTTATACATTAATTAGACAACTCTAAGTACCCCTACATAGGGAGGTTAGGGTAGGAACAAAACATTCCCTCCCCCTTCAAAGGAAATTTTCCATTAGGGCCAAAGGTGTCAAAATTGTTGTAAAATATCTGTCGGTTCCTAGGGGGGATCTTTAGTCTGTGAATCCTTCCACTATATTGAGACTTCCTAGAAAATTCACTAATGTAGTCTTGATTCAATCCTCTTTTTTGTTTGGTACTACATCCAATTGTAACCAAATGGAACCCTCTTCATAAAGTATGAGGAGGAAGTATTGAATAAGATAATTCATCCCTTTCACTCTCTTCAAATAGGAAACATGTAATACTGGGTGAACCTTGGAGTGTTCCAAGAGAGCCAATTATGTAGGGAACCTATCCAACACACTAGAGGATAAGATAGGATTCATAGAACTTGGGTGATGTATTTTGGTGGTTTTTTTCCTTAATCAAGAATCAAGACCCCCAATTCTTCACTTTAGTTTGCTTCCAAATTCACTAAAAGGCTTCCCCCTCCGCAAACCAATACAACTTCCAATTATTCTTTAAACATAAGAGGGGATATATTCCTACAATGGTTGGTTAGACTCCATCCTTACATAGTCCAATCAATTTTATATGTGCTACATATAAAACATGTGTAAAAATATAAAAGAATACTATGTAAATTATAAATTGGAATATAATTCAAGACTTTTGAGTACAATATCCATTTGGTGAACTTGATTAAAAATTACTAGTATTTCCGTCAATCATATTCCCTAAATACTCTCCATTTAGATGCACACAAAAGATTGGGAAATGGGTTTATCTAATATCGTGTCCAATTGGTTGGTATATACACTCCCCAACAATGTCTATGCCAATGTCACCTACATTTTATAATGGGTTTGGTTCTTCCTGCATGTCATCACCTATATTTTATGTTATTTTTTGTTCTTCATGCATGGCATTGTCATGTTATTTCAATTCTATGTGTTTTTTTTGCAATCTCTCTTTAGACTTGTATTGTGTTGCATCTCTAGTGGATCAATTTTTTGAAGACCATCAATATTCCTAATAATCAAGAAAGTGTAAAGGCTCGTGATTTTGCAATGTATGACTTTTGAAATACCCACACTATATATTTAGTTGGAATTTTAACATAGGCTTTGTAAACTAAACATAAAAAAACCTTGTTAGAGGTTAATACCTCAATGAAGCAACTATGATTAACCCAACAAGGCATTAATAGAGGGTTAAATAATCTCTCTAACTAGGTGCTTTGAAACACCATCTTAATTCCTCAATCATGATCAAAATAAACTATTAATAGAGACCTTTTTAATAAAAAATTTAAAAGCTAAAAATATATATATATCTCTTTCTAAAGTCTAAACAAAATATCATATTTATAAATATTTATAATTTTTAGTTTACACATATATTTTAAAAATTAAACAATTATGAAAATTAAATATTCATTAATATCCCAACAATTCAATTAATACAATTATAACTAAGTGATACATGAACAATGATCTTAAAGTAAAATTAATAACAAGTTTAATTATTATTTTTTAATTTAGTTAATAAAACATATAATAAATAAATAAATAATTTAATATCTATGTACCTATTGAGTCCCAATAACCCCCTATATTTTAATCTAAAAATTGAAGGGTCCCTTCATTTACTTTTATTTATTTATTTAGTTAATAAAATTATAATAAAACATATAATAAATAAATAAAATATTCAATATTTATGTACCTATTGAGTCCCAACAACCTCTCTTAAATTTTAATCTAAAAATTAAAGGGTCCCTTCATTTACTTTCTGTTTTACCAAATCATTTTGGGTTATTGAATTTCTTATAGTTAATTTAATTTTTTTTTGTTAATTTATTCAATTTTGTAAATACATTTTCAAATGTTTTTTGATGTTAAAAATTTTTAAAAAAATTGCAATAAATTTCGAAAACCCCTTAAAATCCAATAAAAAGTAATGAAATTCTTCAAATTTCAAATAATATCACTTATCGGGCCATGGTTTTGTGCCTTTCATTTTCCAAAAAATCTCGATACTATAAAAACAATAAAACATGGGATTAAAGTCTTAATCTATACGGGTTGGAACAAGTATCGAGGTCGCAAAGATGATTTATCAGAACGACTTGTTAATAAAGTCTTACGAAAATTACAAATAAAAATGCCAACTTATGAGTTATGGTGATATGACAATTAGTTAGTGTCGTTTATAACACTTTCAAGTAAATATGGAAACAAATCTTCACCTTCAATTTCACAGAATTTTCATGTTTCCATTGTCATTTTCATTGTTACCAGTTGTTTTTTCATTGTTACCCGTTGTTGTGAAATTTTTGTTTTTCAAAATATTTCCATATAAAAACTTTGATTTTCCCTTGCAATAGAAGTAAGATCATGTTTCATTTTATGTTTATCCTTGTGAATAATTCAAAAAATTTGATTTTCCCTTGCAATAGAAGTAAGATCATGTTTCATTTTATGTTTATCCTTATGAATAATTCATTGCATCACTGTATTTGATTTTTTCTTTGAATAATTGTTGCAGGTTTAACACAATGTTGTCCAAAGGATCCAAAAAGCAAGCTAAGGCCATTAAGACAATGAAATAATAGGAGGAAAATACCAATGCTTTCCTATTCTCGGATCCTTCACATAAACTTGGTGTCAGTTGCAAAGAATGGAATGAGATGTATTAGTTTTTGGAGAAGGGAGACTTCTCAAATGAATATCTAGAGGACTCACACAACTTTGTAGAGATATGTCATTCGACCTTCCATAAGATAGCAGCGAGACCAGTCCTGATGTTATAACAATTATTGCCACACTCTATGCATCATGCTTTGGTGGCCTTCTCTTTCCCTCTGTAGACTCAATTTCCCCATGTTTCTCAATCCAAAGTCAAAAATTCAAATTTTTGTACATATACACGAGCTACAGTTATACAAATTGTGTATACATAGGTTGCTCCATTACAACCCGCGTACATCGAGTTTTGTGCTAAAAATTAAAAATATCTCATGTTTTCCATGCCAAGTCATGAGATCCATAACCCTTGGTCTTTCATATGATGGAAACTCTCTGATTCGACCCTTCAATTCCCTTTGGAGGCTATAAATTGATCCATATACAAGCCTTGAAGAGAGAGAAAAGGAAGAGAGAAAGTACACTCTAGAGAAATTTTGTCTCATATTACATCCTTGAGTTTGCATCCCTTAGTCCTTTAAGTCTGAAATCTCTTTATGTTTAGTCCCCAAGCTCTCCCTATCCTGTGAAGGAGGAACCAAATTACTACTGGAACTTGTGAGCTTTCCTTGTGGAGGATTGAAGTGATGAAGGTCGAGGTGTAGGGACTTAGTTTCTCAGTTTCGACGAGTTGATGATACAGGAGGTTGTCACCTATGTACTCATGTTGATTATATTAATAGAAATACTATTTTCTCGTCCAATTATTTTTCCTCAGATTTTCTCATCCAATTATATGTTGCAAGTGTTTATATTATTTTCCATGGGTAAATTTGCTATACATTTTGATGGACTATACTAGTTTATATGATAACATTTCATATATTTTCCATATGCTTGTGTATCTTGGGTGTTGAGGACAAGTTGTAGGTATCAAGCATTAGATTGTGAGCTCAATGGTGGTCTCCTATGGACGTCCGGAAGAGGTATGCTGCTAGCCTTTCTTTTGTTGGCATTTTCATTTGTCTAGCATACTTGAGACTAGAGTTGATTTATGGGTGTCGTTTTGTCTGTTGTAGTCCTACCTCAAGCCATAGAGAGTTATTCCTCGTAACACCTGATTCCATATTAAAACATGGTACATTGGGCTATTTTTCACGTGGATTTAAACACTTACACTATATAAAATAAGTCAAAGCAAGTAGTAGGGTATTTTCTCCTTTAATATTTAGAAGTAATGTACAAATTACCCATACCAGAAACCAAATTGGATAGTCAGTTCCTTGATGCATCTATAAGAAAAGAGGTGATTGGTACGCAAATACATATGGCTGAGTTAATTAAAGAATGGTTGGTTGATGATTCCAATTTCAAAATAAGATCCAAAGGATTCTATCCTATTAACAATCTGAAAGCATCTCTTATGACATTAGCTACCATGTTATGTCGACTATATGGAGAACCCAATGTTCTTCATTTCAAACTAGAATGGGTTCCTTTGATTCACCAAGTTTTAGATAAAGGAAATATTTTCAACTGGGTAGTCATCTTATCTAGAAATTTGAAGAGGCAAGTAGAGGAACAATTTTCATCTCCCCCCGGTTTTACTCCTCAATTTTTCATGTCTAATTATTTGATAGACGTAGTATGTGATAAAAAGCCTTTCCCATTGTTGAAATGGAGTTGGTCTCCATCAAAACAACCTATTCATATTTAATGCAACAAAATTTAGGGTTTAAATGATAAACAACGCTTCTATGACGTATGTAACAATTTTATGATTCCATTACATCAACTCTTATATGATTACCCACCTCCTAGATTTACAAATGATGCAATGGAGAGCATTTCATCTATTGGATATTGGTTCATTGAAGAAACATTTTCTTATATAAGAATATATGGGTGTGAGGCTCCTCCACATGCTCTCCCCAGGTATGCTCCAGATAGGCTAGCTCTCAGGGATATTGATTATCAAAAAATTGGGATAGGAATATCATTATCTTTAAAGTCAGTTTCAAAAGAAGGTTTGGCCTTATTTTCCAATTAAATTGGGGATTTTGACCCTATTTGATTATCAACAAGCCAAAGTAGAAGCGATAGCTCTTGAGAAAATACAACGGTCCTATATTTCTTTTAAGAAACATGATTCTTTAAACATTGTGCATGATCATTGTCGGGCTTTAAGCAAGTTTAGAGGTTACAGACATGAATACCTTCCTTTTGATAAAGTATTCCAAAGAACTCAATTATATGAAGAAGATTGCAAAAGGATTGAAGAAATTCTAGATGGTCCCAAGAGAGATGATATTTTATCCTTTCAAAGACATAGGAATTTGTCTTTGAGAAATATATTTGCAACTAATTATCAATCTCTCCAAGGCTAGGGCAAGCAACGGTTACTAGAAAAATAGTCACAACCTTCAGATAATGTGCAGGTTAAGCAACCAGAATAGATGAATCAACCTCATCCAAATCAAGAGTTGGAAACTCCACAAAAAAAATGATCCACAAAAGAATAAAGTAGAATAAAACATGGGTGCTATTGCAATTGTTGGTATTTCCAAAAATCCTCTGGTATAATTTCTAGGTAATCCCTCTATTGAAATTGTTTATTTTGATTCTTTAGAGCTAGTAGTAGAGGAGACACATCCTCTAGGTGAATATTTTTGTTGTCCTGAGAAAAAGGATATTATAAAAGGAAGACCCTGGAAAAGGAAAATGGAGCAAATATGATATGTTCCTCTCAAATAAGTCATGATATGGGATGCATCAAAACTTGATGACATAGAATTTGTTGATGAGGTTGCAAATTCAATGGGATCTTTTCCTCATGCTAATAAGCAGTCTATTAGAAATCTAAAAAATATTATTAGTCAACAAAAAGAAAAAATTAAGTCCTTTGAGAATTATTTGCAACAACAAAAGTCTCTAGTTGAGGCAAATTATCAAAATCAAATTAATGTTATTCAACAAAAACACCAAGTCCAACTTCAGAATCTCGAAAATCATTTCAAACAGGAGAACAAGCAATTTCAGGAAATATCTGTAAAATAAATTAAAGAAAACTATAGACAAATAAATTAACTATCCTCACAGGTTAAATCTTTGTAGGGTAAACAACTGGCATGGGAAAGTATAAACGAAGAGGCCTTGACATCAAACAAACAACTCAAATTATCTCAAAAATATTTCTATTAGAATTTGAGTCATGTTCAGAAGTTCAATAAAAACCTGAATGAATTCTTAAACATTGTCAAAGAAAAAATGTCTAAGATAAAGCATGTTCAATATGTATTTGAGAAAGTGAATAATTGGCAGGAAAACTACAAATAAGCTCCATATAACATCACACGAGTTTATGAGCTGGAAAAGCTCAAAATAAAAATAACTCTAGATAGTTGGATACATAAATTGAACCACTCACAAAACCTTATCACAGATTCAATCAAATATTGTTATAACATTTGGGATAATGTAGTGGATATCATCATTGAGTTTGATATGCCTAATGTTCAATTTCTGGGAGTTTCAGTCTTGGGAGAATCTTCCTCTACTGGTCTCCAATAGCAAAGAAAATACATCAAGGGTTTGATTCAAGGTTTAGATAGGTGATATATGCATGTAATCAACTAGCTCCTTGTCAATCCAACAACATGCACAAAGGTCATCAACAACTTCTGTTCCAAGTTACAAGGAGAAATTATCATTATCACAAGAATTTTTTTTTATTGTGAAATTAATTTGGACAAGTCAACTCCTGGATTCATCTCATAAACAATGGATACATTTTCTCAATGAGAAATCTACATCGAGGGGATCAAGAAATGAAAACAACAGATCAAGCAAACGATTGTTCAAAGTTGTAACAAATTTCCTATTAGAAATTTCTCTATTTTAGTTTTCCAATAATATTGATTTTTTGTTATATTGAACCTTATTTGTAAAATTTTGTATCAAGGACCAAGGGGTTGCAAATTCTAGAGATGGACTATGTGCACTATTGTAAAATTATTTTTTTTTGGAATTGAATATGTGGGTGGTGGCATCTTTATTGTGTTTCAATTGTTTTGGTACTATTATTCAAGCAAATGAAATACAAATTTTTGAAGCCATTATTATCTTTCTTTCATATTTATGTATGGAATGAATGCTTGTATTCTCTATTTATGCACTATTGTTAGAATATTTGAGAATTTAATGTGTTTATTTCATTTGTGATTGAATCTAATGAGATTGATATTTAATTAAATATGAGCATATATAAATCAAATTTTCAAATAACTATTTATTTGAATAATTTGATTTCTAATGACTATTTTAACCATTGTTTTCTTTTAGAACTATTTCTAAATGTTAAATAGTTTTCTTTTTCTCATATTTAATCATCATTTTATGCTCCTGGGATAGTTTAGTTTTAGTTAGAAACTTCAGTTAAATTACATTTAAATAATCTTCATTTCATCATATCTTAGTGTTTGCACTCTTTTCGTCGCTGTGTGAGCAAAAAGTGAGTGCTTACATGCCTAGTTGGGCTCTGCTAGTCATGACAGCTGTATGGTAAAAGGTTAGAAAGAAAACAACAAAGTTATTAATAAGAACTAAACAAAAACTAAATGAAACTATG
>SNQJ01S0113750.1:0-17001 GCA_010110895.2 Picea sitchensis
AGGTTAGATCTCTTTCCAAGAGATGAATGAACTGATTGCCACCAAGAAGAAACCACTTAAGACATCACACAGAAAAATTTCTGTGGTCAAACCCTTATACTCATAAAACTTTCCAGCAAGCAAAACCCTTGTGCCAAGGGGTACGGCTGTGATGAACAGTCTATAGGCTACGACTCAAGAAGACAGGGACAGATCTACTGGAGGGAGGCCACGGCTCAAGTGTAGAGGCCAGATCTGTGTAAAGGAAGCCACGTCCCAATGGAGGGAGGCCAGATCTGTGAGAAGAAGGCCACGGCTCAATGAAGAGAGGCCAGATCTGTGGGAAGAAGGCCACGTTCCAATTGGCAGCTTCAGACTTCAAGAGCACATGTAACTACACCATAAAACAGTCCAGCAAATAGCCCTTGCATCATTCCCACACCAGAAGTAGACAG
The DNA here is from genome assembly GCA_010110895.2 of Picea sitchensis. Taxonomy (NCBI): domain Eukaryota; kingdom Viridiplantae; phylum Streptophyta; class Pinopsida; order Pinales; family Pinaceae; genus Picea; species Picea sitchensis. The sequence continues at coordinate 435 of SNQJ01S0113750.1, forward strand.
CAATAAACTTGGGCAGAATGGGAGGGCCAAAAATTCACTAGACAACCACAGTCACTGTTGCAGAAGAGAGGCCGCAGCAAGCAAGGAGGAAGTCCTCTCTGTTTTGAAGGTATAACGTAGAGTGTGTGTAATAATGAGGAGGGGTAGATCTCTTTTTATACTTTAGGCTAAGGGTTAGGCTAGGGGTATTGGTAAAGATAATAATAAAATGATAATTAAAATTAACATATTCAATTAATATAAATATTAATTAAATATGTTATAAATTAAACATTTAATTAATATTTTCATATTGACCCCTAAAGCCAAAAAACAAAACCCAAATAAACACAAGCAAAAGTGAAGGGGTTTTAGGTGGCAATACTTGTCCATTCATTTTCAAGGTGACCTTTTAACTTTATCATCATTGCATATGGGATATATCCCTCATGTGGTCATGCCCACCTTCAAAAGGGGTCATATACCAACAAAGTACCTGAGCAAGGATCAGGTTGCCCCAGAACATTTCTGGGGTCTTATCCACCAAGGTACAAGACCAAGGATCAACCCATGCATGGGGCATGGGTACCCTGGACCATGTCCAGGGGCCCTAGACATATCTAGGGACTTTAACTGCTTGGTCCTAGACCAAGAACCCTAGTCATATACTGGGGGCCTTCTCAGGGGTCTTTACTGCTTGGTCCCAGACCAAGAACCCTAGTCATATACTGGGGGCCCTAACAAGGGTCTTTTGTCATGGCACTGATTGTTTTGGTCCTAGACCAAGTACCCCAGGAGTGCACTGGGGGCCCTAGATCTCAGCTAGGGTCTTTGCCATCCTCCCGGAGAATGGCCCTTGCAGCTGCTACAAATTTAACACTCCCTCTTAGCAAGAGAGGCATTCTCAGCTACACCAAGCTTGTCACGAAAGTATACAAAATTTGTCAAGGACAGTGGCTTGGTAAAAATATCTATTGTCTATTCTGCCGTCGGAACATACTGAATGCTGAGAACATTCTTCTGAACCATGTCCCGAACATAGTGATATCTCATCTCAATGTGTTTCGATCTGTCATGAAACACTGGATTTTCGGTGAGCTTTATATAGCTCTGATTGTCACAGTGAATGACTGTGGGTTCAAGCTCTGAACTGAACAAGTCTGAGAGTAGCTTCCTAAGCCACACTGCTTCTTTGCTAGCAGCACTTGCAACAATGTATTTTGCTTTTGCAGTGCTTTGGGCTATGGAGCCCTGTTTCCTGTTGGACCAGGAAATCATTGCTGAACCCAAACTGAAGAAATATCCGGAAGTGCTTTTCCGATCCACTGTACTGCCCATCCAATCTGAATCTGTAAAACCATGGAGCATTACACCTCCACTGGCAGTGTATCCGAGACCATAAGCTATTGTTCCTCAAACATATCTCAGAATATGCTTCACAACAACCATATGTATATGCTTTGGTTCACACATGAACTAGCTAAGAGCATTTACCGCATAACAGATGTCTGGTCTCGTATGTATGAGATACATCAAAGACCCAATGATCTGATGATATAAGGTGGGGTCTTCTGGATCTGAACCTGTAACTTGATCTTGTAGTTTCTTTAGGTTAGAGATCATTGGAGTTGGCATGGACTTGCAGTCGATCATGCCAAACCTGCGGAGTACATCAACTGCATATTTACTTTGTGAGAGAAAGATCTCTCTTGGTTTCTGCCAAACCTCCAAGCCTAAGAAATAGTGCTTGAGTCCCAAGTCTTTCATTTCGAACTCTGCAGAAAGCTCCCTCTTAGTCTGAGCTATCAAGTTTTCCTCTCCAGTGAGGAACAGATCATCCACGTATAAGACTAGGATAACTGGATGATTTTGAACAATCTTTATATAAAGATTTGGATCTGCTATGCTCTTGGAGAATCCAAGACTTTGTAGAAAACTATCTATTCTACCATACCAAGCTCTCGGAGCTTGTTTCAACCCGTACAGGGCTTTCTTGAGTTTGCACACATGAGATCTTTTATCATGTATCACGAAACCTTTAGGTTGCTCAATATATACTTCTTGCTCAACTTCACCGTTAAGAAAAGCAGTCTTAATGTCCATCTGGTGAAGTTTCCAACCAAAAACTGTTGCAAGTGAGATAATAATCCTGATTGAAGTATACCTGGCAACTAGAGCAAAAGTCTTGTCGTAGTCAATTCCTTCTTTCTGAGAGAAACCACGAGCCACAAATCTCGCCTTGTATTTCTCAATACTGCCATCTGCTGCATGCTTTATCTTATAAAGTCATTTTGAAGTTACTACTGATTTTCCATGAGGTCTAGGAACTACGGTCCATACATCATTATTTAAAATAGAATCATATTCTTCATTCATAGCATCTTTCCACACTTGATGTTTGGAGGCTTCAACAAATGTGGAAGGTTCTGAATCAATCACAATATTTAAATGAGCTATGAGACCGAAGTAATTATTTGGTTTCTTTCTTTCTCTGAAGGTGCCCTTAGGAGCTGAATGCTTTTCTGCTTTCAATATTTCCTGACACCAGGCTAGTTTCCTTTTAGTAGGAGGTATCTCCATTGGAAACTCAATAGTATCCCTTGAGGGGTCCACTGGAAGTTTTGAAGTTTCCTCCCTCTTCTCATCTGGAAGAGGAGAGTCTAAAGGATCAAGTGGTGGAGCTTCCTGCTCCTCTGAATCACATGGAAGTTCTCTGGTCCGACGAAAAACTGTTTCTTCATGAAAAGTCACGTCTCTGCTTACTTCAATGAACTTTTGACCAGAGATATAAATCCTGTAAGCTTTTGAGGTCTCAATATATCCCACAAAAGTTCCTTTCTTACCAGAGGGCTCTAGTTTAGTCCTCTTCTCTTTTGGAATGTGTATATAGATTGGACTGCCAAATATTCTTAAGTGATCAACTAAAGGCTTACATCCGGTGAAAACTTCTTCAAGAGTTTTCGCTTCAAGGGCTTTGTGTGGACGTCTATTCTGAATGTAGACTGCAGTACTGGCAGCCTCGGCCCAAAGCGATAAAGGTATGTTTTGGTCATGAATCATGACTCTGGCTGCTTCACAGATAGTTCTATTCTTTCTTTCAGCAACCCCATTCTGCTGAGGATTTTATGGCACAATTAGCTCCCTCTTAATTCTAGAAGCCCGACAGAGTTCGTCGTATTTGAAGGAGTCAAATTCTTTACCATTATCTGTTCTGAAAACTCGGATGTGTCTTCCTGTTTGATTTTCAACAAGATTCTTGAAATCTTGAAATCTGCTAAAAGATTCATCTTTAGTTTTTAAGAAATAAATCCAAGTTTTACGCGAACAACCATCAATAAAAATGATATAATAAATACAACCATTCATAGACGGTGCAGACATGGGCCCACAAAGATCGGAATGAATTAAATCCAAAATTCCATTTGACTTTCTATTACTGAGGGGATAGGGTTTTTTTGTATTCTTACCAAGTGAACAACCTTTACAAACACTATCATGCTCAACAGAAAATACTGGCATACCTGTCACCATCTTTTGCAAACCTGGAAGTGCGTTGTAGTTGAGATGTCCAAGTCTTCTGTGCCATAGCTCACACGGATTGATCGTCTCGTGAACTAGAGCTTGAACAACTTGACCTGAAATCTTATAAAGTCCACTCTCACGAGTTCCAATAGTTATAGCAGTACTTAAATCTTCATTTGAGGACCACAAGAGGGCCTTTCCTTTAGAGAAAGCTACTGAGTAACCTTTACTTTCTAAAACTGGAACAAAGATTAAATTTTTCTTTAGATCAGGTACATAAAGAATTTCATCAATGTGAAAGATATTACCTGAGTGAAACTGGAAAGAGGTAGATCCAAAACCTTTTATATCATAGGTGCCATCATCACCTAGTTCAACCTTTGCCTTGAATTTCTTGTCTTGATAGTTTGCAAGGTTTTGTTTGAAGCCTGTCATGTTTTGGAAGCACCGTTGTCTATTAGCTAGATCTCCTCTGACTTGGTGATAGTGCTGGAAAGAGCTAAGATGAGATAATATTCCTTTTGTTGTTCTTGCTCTTTGGTGGCAGCCTTGGTTTGTCTTCTTTGAGGCTCCTCTTGGGGTTTTGCCTCTTCAGTGGCAACTGAGGCTTGAAATCTTCCTCTCCTTTTCTGCTGAGAGGGAGGACTCCTACAATCTCTTGCATAATGTTCTAGCTTATTGCAATTAAAGCATTTAACTTTAGATAAATGAGGATTGAGATGAGATAGCTTACCTTGGGGTTTCTTACCTTTGCCTTTTGATTTAGGGAACTTCTTCCATTTTTTGGTCTTTGCTGCAAGGGCATGATCTTTTAGAATTGAATAATCATTTCTGCTGTTTAGTCTTCCTTCTTCTTCTAAGCAGTCATGCCACAATCTTTCAAAATTAGGTTGGGATTCTCTTCCATTTACGGATGCAAGAAAAACTCCCCAAGAATCAGGAAGTCCATCAAAAGCTGTTTGAACAAGATCATCATCATCTACAGGAACACCAATTGCAATAAGATGATCTTTGGTTTGTGCAATATTGGAGAAGAAGTAGCAATTGTATCATCCTTTCCCATTTTCAAGGTATGTAATTGTTTCTTCAAAATTCTTTTCTGAGTTGGTGCCTTTTTTTCATAGAGGTTTGCCAAGGCATCAAAACAATCTTTGGCAGTTCTTAGATGACCAATGATGGGCATCATGTTGTCTTTGATTGAATAAAAAATGATTCTTTTAGTCTTGGTTTGTTTCCTTTTGTATGGTGCCCTGGCTGTGTTTGAGGTGGGTTCTTCAATCTCCGTAGAGATCAACTCTTCTAGATCATTCTCTTCAAGAATGTTTACTATTCTGTATTTCCAAGCATTAAAGTTTGCAACCCCTACAAGTTTGTCTTCAACTTTAACTGATGAGGAAGCCATGCTGTGATCTGGATTAGCTTGATCTCTCCAAAACAACCCTAACTAGTGGATCTGTGTAGGCCCAAGATTTTATCTTTGAGCTCTCTTCACACCCTTAGCTCTGATACTATGATTGAATTAGAAGTAATGCAGAACATAAATGTCTTTTTTTTTTTTGAAAATTCAGTTAGAAGAGCACTTAGAACACATCCATAGATGCTGAACTTAGGAAGAATAATACCCAGATCTGAACAGATTGTAATTAAACTCAATCAGTGATCTAATTCTTAGTTAGCAAACACATTAGATTATCAAAACAAAAAACTAGCTTGATGCAGACTTATTAATCACTGGATTTGATGCAGATTTAACTCATGAACAGATCTAAATAATATATCTAATATAGATCCAAAAGAATAGATCTGAACAGTAGATTTGAAATAGATCTAAGCTAAGAGCAGGATACAAATAAGAAAACATATAGATCTAAGTTTTAGAAAGTAGATCTAATCTATGATAACCTTTAGAATTTAAGGAACAACATACAAGGATCTTACCTTGAAGACTTACCTCAGATCACTGAAGGAGTGCATGCCACACATAAATGATGAAGAGCCATTGAATATATGCTAAGAAAAAGTCAGGATCATAGATCTATCATATAGGTTAGATCTCTTTCCAAGAGATGAATGAACTGATTGCCACCAAGAAGAAACCACTTAAGACATCACACAGAAAAATTTCTGTGGTCAAACCCTTATACTCATAAAACTTTCCAGCAAGCAAAACCCTTGTGCCAAGGGGTATGGCTGTGATAAACAGTCTATAGGCTGTGGCTCAAGAAGACAGGGACAGATCTATTGGAGGGAGGCCACGACTCAAGTGTAGAGGCCAGATCTGTGTAAAGGAATCCACGCCCCAATGGAGGGAGGCCAGATCTGTGAGAAGAAGGCCACGGCTCAATGAAGAGAGGCTAGATTTGTGAGAAGAAGGCCACGACTCAATGAAGAGAGGCCAGATCTGTGGGAAGAAGGCCACGACCCAATTGGCAGCTTCAGACTTCAAGAGCACAGATAACTACACCATAAAACAGTCCAGCAAATAGCCCTTGCATCATTCCCACACCAGAAGTAGACAGCAATAAACTTGGGTAGAATGGGAGGGCCAAAAAATCACTAGACAACCACAGTCACTGTTGCAAAAGAGAGGCCGCAACAAGCAAGGAGGAAGTCCGCTCTGTTTTGAAGGTATAACATAGAGTGTGTAAGAATGAGGAGGGGTAGATCTCTTTTTATACTTTAGGCTAAGGGTTAGGCTAGGGGTATTGGGAAAGATAATAATAAAATGATAATTAAAATTAACATATTCAATTAATATAAATATTAATTAAATATGTTATAAATTAAATATTTAATTAATATTTTCATATTGACCCCTAAAGCCAAAAAACAAAACCCAAATAAACACAAGCAAAAGTGAAGGGGTTTTAGGTGGCAATACTTGTCCATTCATTTTCAAGGTGACCTTTTAACTTTATCATCATTGCATATGGGATACATCCCTCATGTGGTCATGCCCACCTTCAAAAGGGGTCATATACCAACAAAGTACCTGAGCAAGGATGAGGTTGCCCCAGAACATTTCTGGGGTCTTATCCACCAAGGTACAAGACCAAGGATCAACCCATGCCTGGGGCATGGGTACCTTGGAGCATGTCCAGGGGCCCTAGACATATCTAGGAACTTTAACTACTTGGTCCCAGACCAAGAACCCCAGTCATATACTGGGGGCCCTCTCATGGGTCTTTACTGGTTTGTCCCAGACCAAGAACCCCAGTCGTATACTAGGGGCCCTAACAAGGGTCTTTTGCCATGGCACTGATTGTTTTGGTCCCAGACCAAGTACCCCAGGAGTGCACTGGGGGCCCTAGATCTCAGCTAGGGTCTTTGCCATCCTCCTGGAGAATGGCCCTTGTAGCTACTACAAATTTAACAAGTGGATCCAAAAATATGATCAGATCTTGAAAAAGTTGACTTTCAGGAAATGCAAAAAAATTCAAGAACGTGATTCTTGAAATCAAGAAAATACAAAAAGTACAAATTTGACCATACCCTTTAGGAGTCTAAGATCTCCAATACTTGCTTAGAATGCTGCACTGAATCTACAAGTATGGAACACTTGTTGCCACCAAAAAGCTGTCCAACCCTCAACCCCTAAATATAAAAAATTTGCAATCATGTGCCAAATCTGAAAAACACTCTTGAACCGTTGATGCTGAACGATGACTGACCAACCAGTCCGTCCCATAATGTACTCATGAACCAACTTTGATAATCACTCGTAATGTATTTTTGAGAAATCCAATTTGGGTGCTAATATTGGCTCCAATTGGGGAAAGGATTCCCTTGCAGGATGTTGAGAATCCCATAACCTTGGATAAGTAACAACTATAAGATAGGACCATAAAAAATCCTTGTGTATAAGGCCTTGCATGTACAAGCTTAAAAAATATACTGAATGGAAGCTAGACATGCTCAAATAATTGCAACTTGGAATCAAACCATTACATGTACGAATCTCTAGGATGGGGTAATGAGTCGAAGTTGACCATGGGAGAAGCCATCTAGTTAGGAACAACTAATGTTAATCCCTACTAGACATGTGGCAACCCACCAAAAATGACAATGGGCCCTAAGGTACGAGTACAATCTTAGCAATGCAAATGAATGAAATAAAGTCGAACACTGCAAGAAATCATTCAGTCAAAACTCAATAATGAAAATCTCTACTGAATACAAGGTAGACTGCCAATCAGTCTTGCAGACACCAAGGAACTTAACCTTTGAACCAAACTCTAGAGAAAAAGTGTCATAGTTGATGGGTGAAGAGCCGCTAGGAGGAAAGTAATGAATAATTCTTCCAACCAACATAAAGCAAATATGTGTAGGGTAAAGATAAGGTAACTGATTGTTGACATTTGTAGCTTCGGGCAAGTATTCTCACATGACACTAGGTGTTGGGCATGTGGGAATCGTCGTGGGCACCACGTCACACTTTCGATTTGGTGAAAATCCCGTTGGATTTGAGTGGGGGCTTCATGGGTTTGGTGATGAGCTTTGTGGGCTTGTGTCAGGGCTTCACACCCACAAGGAAAGCCTAATTTGATGTTGACTTGTGGAGGCGCTTCTATGGTGACCCCCAAGGATTGTATATAAAGGAGAGAGGTCACTGTGACATCTAATTGTATCATAGTGGAAGAATGGAGTTAGCATAAGTGAGTCTGCACTTGTGCTAGGAGGCTTGGTGATTTCAACAAAGGGAAATTTTGCTAGGGTGGAAAATCTGGCGTAGGGTTAAGGACTCTCTGTCTTCTGTTCTTGGTAGGGAAAAACACATTGCACGTGTGGGAGAGAGAGGCAACCGTAGAAGGAAGTTGTACGAGTGGAGCGAGTTGTATGAAGTGTCCGTACAGGTTTTCGTACATGTACGCGGGTTGCAGTGGGAATAGTCGTGTATGTACGTGGGTTGTTGTAAGAACAATTGCGTACATCCGTACAAGTTCTTCTGGACATGAGTAGGTCCGTACAGGTTGGCGTCAAGTGACCTCCGTAGGTCGTACAGGTGGTTTGCAACAGGCTTGTGGGTAGAGGAGATTTCCATAATATAGTTGAGGTTTGGTTTTTTGTTTTGTATTGGAAGGACAAGGTTGTCCTCGAATTCTCTTGTTTTGGAAGGACAAGGTTGTCCTCATATTTGATGATATTGTATTGGTTGAGAGGACTGGATTTTGTCCTCAGATTTGAAGGCTTGGATAAAGTTACAGAACTGAATTATTGTGTCTCTTGTGTATTGATGATTCATCTCTGATCTTGTTGTTTTTGCTGCATATTTTTTCAGTCAATAATTTCAGTGTAAAGTTGTTCAGTGATAGTTAGATCACTAGGAAGCAATTTTCAGATTTGAAATTAGTCACATAGAGTTGCATGTGAAAATTGACACTGATATGATATGACTCCAAAGTATAGACTCTTACTCTTGGACTTGATTTTTCTGACTCAAACTTTAGATCACCATTGACACAATATGGGGATCAAAGATACCATGCTGCTTTGATATCAAATAATTCAATGGAAACATATCAGAATATTAATCACAACTTTCTATGACAACTTTATTTTGACTCAACATAAATGTCAGTGTGAATAGGGTTCTTTAGCTATCTAGTTCTTTCTTAGCTATGTCAGTGTGAATAGGGTTATGTTAGTGTGAATAGGGTTCTTTGGAAAATGATGCTTCCCACGCTCTCGCTTCCTAAAACGCTCCTGCTTCGTGCAACACTGCCATGGACCTAATAGGCTGGCTCGTGATGAGACCCCTTATCCTCCAACTAGGTCTTGATTTTTTTTTTTTTTACGGGTCCCTCTGTTTCTTGCTGAGAAGCCTTTTATTGCTTTCTTGGGGATCCCTGGGCGAAGCATCTGAAGGTTTCATTCTTTTGGATTTTATTATTTGCTAGCTACTTTTACGGCCTTTAGCCCCTTCCTCGCACAAGGTAAGGTACAATCCTTTGCTAGCTTGGAAAATCCAATGCCCAGACCAATGTATGGGATGGATGAGAGGGAAAAAGATGAAAAGTGGTAAGTATAGTGGGAACGTACAATGACCTTTCATGAATCCCCCCCAAGTGGCAACTCAAACCCTATGGGAACCAGCTTACTAGGGCATCCTGTCATTCCCCCTAGGTGTGGAGAAGCGGAAAGGCATAAGATCCAAGCACATGTCAGAAGTAAAAATAATTAAATGCACATATTCAAATGTTTTGAAAATCAGAGTGACACATACCATGATACCCAAACTCATTACCTCATGGAGCAAGACCCACTGTTGCTGAAGGACCAGGTCGATGGGATGGATGCTGCTGCTGCTCACAAGGTGGAGGCACTGAAGAAGAAGAAGGATGGGCCCTCCAGGGCCAGGCTCAAGTCAGTATGGCTCTCGTTACTCCATGTCTAGGACCTATGGGACTCGAGACATAATCTCCTTAATTATCCCTAGGCTAGGGTATAACATAGACCATTGCCAAATATAGTATGTCTAAAAATAGACACTGCTAAAAATATAATCTCGTTGCATGTCAATGAAAATATACGCATTGGATTCGATTTTCAGTGAGGAATCCGAATATGTGATCAGAATCATCATCTAAGGCCCGAAATTCTACCTGCTAAAAATAGTAAACTGCTTGCATGTCATCTGGAAAAAGCTTAATGGACTCTTGAGTTCGCAAGGACTCTGAATATGTTATCAATATTGCCATGCGGACCCCCGATCTCTGTCTCTTCAAAAATAGGGAATATACTAAAAATAGACATCTTTCTCTATCCATGGAAGACATACACAAACTTTTGTCTTTGAAACAAGGAACACTACCAAACCAATCCTGTACCCGTACTCATATGAGAACCAACCATGGCTCATGCCAAGCTATCTCTGGAAAACATATTTGAATGCCAGCCAAATAAGTCATGCTGGCTCCTAACCCTCAGGATTTCCAAGTGAAAAAATTTAGGGGTTAGAACTTGTCAACTCAAGAAATTGTTGAAATGGAGAAAAAGTCGGGAAAAGATTGGCAAAACTTGGCACGCATAAATTCAGACCTGACGAACTCAAAAAACTTGGCAACCTGAAAAATTTGGAAAAAGATGGAAAAATTGCGAGATATTGGAGATTTTTGCAACACTGCTTTTAAAATATGTTAATAGCAATGACAAGTGACAGCCACTACTGGCTACTGATAGTGCTTGCTGCTCATTGTGCAAGAATGAGTGGCGGGGAGGGGGTTTATAGTGTTTTAGCATTTGTTTTTCCTGTTTTATGTCTGTTTGTTCTTTCGTTTTAATTATTTTTAGCTTTGATTTTCTGCATTTTCTTCCTTTTAAATGATTGTTTTGATCCATTGTGCAACCTACTGTCCTGTGCAACCTGCTTCAAAATGGCCATTTTCAGGTCAGGAATGGGGCTAGTTTTCAGGGAATATCCAGAAAATGGCCCAGAATCTTTTCCAGGATGATTTATGTTTCAGAACATTGTTGGAAAGGAGGTTTCCTACAGCTAAGATAGGAATTTTATCAGAATAAAAAAATGTTACTTTTTTATTCTAGAGCACCTGCAGCAGTCAAACCTTGGAACTTGGAAGTTCGAAAAAATAAACATTTTTAGCCTAAAGATGGAGGGTGAGTATCATCTAACGTCAGTGCCACTGTGGTCATTCTTGACATACTTAGGAATTGGTAGAAAGGTTGGCAGTCTTAGACCTTGGGCTATCTGTATCTGGAAAAGAATTAGATATACAAGGAAAAAAGTTGGTTTAGCACAAATGTAAATAGGAAACAGGACATGTCCTCTCAGCCCTATGTATTATGTGTCCAGATGTCTGATATGTGGATATGAAGGCCACATGATACCAGCATGTCAGACACACAAGGGACACATGTCCTGTGCTAGGATACATGTTACATGTGTGTCTGACACTCTGTCATCATGTGTCCCAATGTGTCAGACATTCAAGACACCAAAAAAATTCAAAGTTCACAAAAATTCAAAAAAGGTGCACAAGTATTTCCTGACATGTTAATAGATGTGTCCATGTGTGATTGATGTATTTCTATTTTATAAATGTTCAAAAATTTACTTCTTTATGCCTATATTTCATCTCTGTAATTTAAATTTTTTAAAAATCACATGCACACACACGCAATGTGTCCCCCTGTCGCATTTTAGGGGGCCTACTTGCCTCCTCTCAGACACTCGACTTCATGTGTTCATGTGTCCCAATGTGATGTGACTTAGATGTAAAGAAGTAGGAACAAGGTTATATTATCTGTGTCTTAGGTCTAGAATAGGGTCAGGTAAAGTAGACAAAGCCTTGGTTACCATATCTTTCACTTTAACTTGTTTGGATAAATTCATAATTACACTAGCTAAATTCTACCATAAGTGTATGGTTGTTTGCAGAAAAATTCAACTCAGGCTATTGCATAATATAAATACATAGATTTTTCAGTTGTTTCAGTATGGTTGGAACTTGGAAGGCAACGACTATAACTTGTTTTCTCAAGGTGTATGTAAGATCCCCTCTTCTGCTGATGTAATTTTATGGTCACTGCTGGTACATTTTTGTGTTCACTGCGGGTTCAATGCTTTTGTCAAACAGTTTGCAACAACCCTGTAAGATCCCCTTTAACTGCTGATTTTTCTGTGATTTGGTCTAGGACTTTTGTCAAACAGTTCACGTGCAATATCCCTTTGCTGGAACTGCTGCTATGTTTTTGAGTTTACTGCTGTTGTGTTTGTGTGCTTGTTTGGTATAGAAGTTTTGTCAAACAGGTTATTGTAGGTGTTCTAAGTTATTTGCAGCTCCTTGTTGTTGAGACAGCCTCCCTACTAGCTGGTATGAACTGTTTAGTGAAGATTTTTGAGGTTCTATGGGCTGCCCAACAGGCCTGTCATTTGACCTCTTGTTGGGCACTAAGCTTGGGTACTTTCAAACTGTTTTACTTGCTGTTTTAGGACAGCATTTTTTCTGTTCAAAACAGCCCACTAAATCTGAACTTTTCCCTCTCAAAATCTGCCCACAAATCTTTGGTTTGATGCTCTTTAATGCGTCTTGTTATAAGGATAAATTATGGATGGTTTTTCTGTCCAAGTTAGCTTTCAATAACATGCATTAAACATCAAACACATCTCTAGGACCTTTAACAACCTACCACTGAAAATACTAAGCAAACATGACAAATGAACACATGATGTTTTTGGTCAACATGACCCTGGAAAAACCTCCATGGGGAAAACCAGTAAGAGAGATAGATATATATTGGAAATCTCAAAGAAAATGCTACAACAAGGAAATAAATACAAGTGAACCTGGTACAATAGCAACCCAACTCAGGATGCTTTGGAGTTCCTTGTAGATGTGCCTGTTGAATGATGACTTGCGCCCCCTCTTGGAATATGGGCATGCTAGCTTGTGTTTGCGCCTTCCTAGAGTACTTGGCTCTTGGAAAGATGTGAGTGCCCCCTCCTTTGTTTTGGATTGCACTTATCACAAGTGCGCCCTCACCAAGACAAATGGAGCACTCCTCAACATGTGCGCTCCTCCACACATGAAGTGCGCCTCTCCTCAAAATGTGCCCCTACCTCAAGCTTGAAGTGCGCCCTCTCACTCAAGCACCTTCCTCAAGCTATGTGTGCGCCTCCTCTACTAGTGCGCCCTCTACACAAGCTAGACCTCCACACTTAAGCGCTCAAGCTCAAGCCTCCATGGTGTGCCCTCATCCTTTGCTCATTCTCTTCTCCAAACCCTTGCACCCTTCTTCTCTTCAAGAATGCGCCCTTAAACTCATGTGCCCTCCTTCTCCTCAAGAATGCGCCCTAGCTCAACTCAAACCCTCAATTGCTCTCTTCCTCCTCACTCAACTCTCTCAAGTGAAGAATGAGTCTCATCCTTACCGTTTTGCCTCCTTTAGCCTCTCTTTGGCCAAACCTAGAAGATCAATGGCTTAGATTAGATCTAGCCAAGTCTAATCAATGGGTGAGATCACTTCTCATAAATCTCACTTAGAAACCCACTTTAATCAAGTTTCCATAGTTTGCTTTTTGTCTATTAATTCACCCACTTTGTGAAGTAATTGCCACTTTATGACTTAAGTGACAAATTCAAAGTGAAATTAGAATATAAAGTAAAGGTATAAGGGTAATAGTCTCCACCTTTGTGTTTAGAGACTCACAAACACAAGGGGACCACTTTCCTTGGTACTCAAATCTCAACATTTAGAATAGCAAAATGATTACACTGTTGAGTTTTGTGTATCTTGGGAAGTGGTCCCCTTGTGCTTGTGAGTCTCTAAACACAAGAGGGAAATGTTTGACCTGTATGCCTTTTACTTTATGTCTAATTTCACTTTGACTTAAGAGATTTAAGTCAAAAGTGAAATATGTCACTTAAGTCATAAAGTGACAATTAATTCACTTTGTGGGTGAATTAAGAGACATAAAGCTAACTAAGGAAACTTAACCAAAAGTGGGTTTCTAAGTGAGATACTTGAGATGAGATCTCACCCTTTGATTAGAGTTGGCTAAGACTGATTTTAGCCATTGATCACTAGGTTTGGCCTAAGGATGGCTAAAGAGTGCGCATAGGGCAAATGAGGGATTCATTGTTTACTTGTGTTGATTGAGTGAAGGAGAGGAGAAGGGTGGCACACCATTGAGAGAGGGAAGCCATTGTTGAGAGGACGAGCTTTAGGAGGTGCTTTGGTGAGAGGCTAGGGCACATCAAGCTTGGGGTTTCTTCATTGTTGGAGCGTGAGCTAGTGGAGGGCGCACCTATTTGCTGAGGGGCCCATTTATTGTGGGCGCACTTGTGGAGGAGTCTTTTGCTTGTGGTGTGAGTTGGATCTTGGAGAAGTGCTTCATCCTTGAGAGAGGGCACAAGGATCCATTCATGAGGCAAAGGGAACTTCAAGGGCGCAAACATCTTCTAGCAGGCACAAAGAGGGAAGGGCGCACAAGTCCAAAAGGGGATTCATTTTTAGGGACTCCAAAGCAATCTGAAAGGGATTGCTATTGTATCAAGTTCCATTGTTATATTTTCTCTTTGTAGAAGTTTGCTTTGAGATCTCTATATATACATCTACCTCCAAACTGGTTTTCCCTGGGGGAGTTTTATCTAGGGTCATGTTGACCAATAACCCATGAGTACATTTGTCATGTGTGCTTAGTAATTTTCAGCATTAGGAGTTGTTAAGATCCTAGAGGGTATTGTTTGTTTTAAGGTTTATGCATGTGCTAACATTGGTCACTAAAACACTTGCAAGGGCACCTTAAAAGAGCATGCAATCATTAGTTTAAAGGTAGATTTGAGGGGGTGAACAGTCAGACCTGTTTGCTGTCCTAAAACAGCAGTAAGAACAGTTTGAGAACTTAAACATAGAGCCCAACAAGAGGTCACAAGACAAACTTGTTGGGCAGCCTTTAGTTCCTCAAAAATCTTCATGGTATCAAAGCCAAAAGGCACTTTTGGTGGCTGATTTCTGAGCATACAGTTGGCAGTTTTATTGTGAAGAGTTTAGAGCTTCTTGTTCACAGTTGTGTTGAGTGTGAAGTTGGCTGATTTTTGTTGCTTTAGAGCTGTTCAATTTTCTTGGTTAGAGAGTATCATTCTGGCATCAGATGGCAGCCTTGGTTACTAGTGGTTTGAGAGTAGAGGATAGACTTGCGGGGGAAAGTAATTGGTCACCTTGGAAGGCAAGGATAGTGATGATTCTTGACGAGGAAGAGTTGTGGGAGATTGTAGAGTACCCTCTCATACTTCCTATGGATGCGGTCCTTCTTGCTGAGTTCCAGAAGAACAACAAGAGGGCCAAGAGAACAATCCTTGATGCGGTGAAAGACCATGTGATTCCTCACATTTATGGAAAAGACTACGCTTATCAGATGTGGCAGTCTCTTTGTAGTCTTTATTAGAGTCCAAATCAGAATCGCAAGATGGTGCTTCAAGAGAAGCTAAGAAGCACGAAGATGTTGAAGACTGAGGCGATTACCTCACACCTCTCGAGGTTCACTCAGATTCGAGATGAGTTGGGTGCAGTTGGCGAGATAGTAGATTCCTCTGAGTTGGTAGGGACAACCTTGAATGGCTTTACCAAACCGTGGGAGAGTTTTGTACACAATATCGTGGTTAAGGAACATATGCCCAGTTGGGAGAGGCTCTGGGACGATTTTGTGTAGGAGGAGACCAAGCGTGGTTATGGATCTACGAGTTAGCAAAGAGGTGGAGAGATTGAGGAGGATCTATGAGTCAGGAAAGGGAAAGAGGAAGACCAAGAAGGGTCCCAAGGTTGGGGCCAAGCAACAACAGAGAGGTGGAGAGTAGCAGAGAGATATGAGCAAAGTGAAGTGCTTTGCTTGTAAGAGTACGGGGTGTTGAAATATTGTAACTGCAAAGAGTATTCTTATTATTATTGATATATTATTCATAGGATCAATCCCCAATGTGGATTGATCATGTCGGTTGTTGTAATAGGACCAAATCCCCTTTTGCGGATTGGTCAAAAGACAATTGTAATAGGCAGAACAAGAAGTCGGTCCCAGCAGTTATTAAAGAGACCCATAAATATAATAAAGGTGGGTTTACCCACCCAGTTTGAGAAGTCGGCCCTGCCAGTGAAGAGACACTTCACACGTGCCAGACTTGTATAAATAAAGGAGGCTAGCGCCTCACTTAGACACAATTCACTTGCTCAGTTTGAGAGACAAGTTCTGATCTGGTACCGGCAAAGGAGAGAGAGAGTGGCGCATATCTAGGAGAGGACTTTCTGTATTAGCATAAGAGATCTCTTGGCATTGTATTGGCTATCTATATTAAGGAAGTTTTGCTGAGTTTTCTTCCCCTCGAGGGTTTCCCAGGATAAATGCTGTGTCTCTTGTGATTGTGTATTTCTTAGTGATCTTGGATTATGCTATTGTTATCTAATGAAATGCGAACATCTATAATAATGGCTTAAACATTAACATGGTATCAGAGCCAAGCTGAAGGAAGCATCTTTCGCAAGAGAAAAACGTCACTGTTGCCGTACCTGCAAATTAGGGTTTTTCAAAAGTGAAGCTTTTCAACCCTAAAACTAT
>SNQJ01S0113750.1:17011-38732 GCA_010110895.2 Picea sitchensis
CTCTTGGCATTGTATTGGCTATCTATATTAAGGAAGTTTTGCTGGGTTTTCTTCCCCTAGAAGGTTTCCCAGGATAAATGCTGTGTCTCTTGTGATTGTGTATTTCTTAGTGATCTTGGATTATGCTATTGTTATCTAATGAAATGCAAACATCTATAATAATGGCTTAAACATTAACACGGGGCACTATGCTGGACAGTGTCCCAATAGGAAGAAGAAGAAGAAACAGGGTGGCACTGCAACGACAACAGAGGAGGAGGAGTTCACCACTCAGTTTGAGAGGGAGTGCTCCTTGATTGTTTGTTGCACATCAATTGAGTCACCTTCCAACATTTGGTACATTGACAGTGGAGCTTCGAGTTACATGTCAGGTGTGAGAGAGCACTTCACTAATCTCAGAGATCCAGAGATTAGGTTAGAAATAGTGCTTGGAGACAACACCATTTTTAGGGCAGTCGGGTGTGGCACAATATCATTTCAAAGGGAGTGTATGCCACCCTTGGTGTTTGGCGATGTTTTATTTGTCCTTGGGCTGAAGAAGAATCTTTTTTCAGTTTCATCCCTATAGGATAGGGATCTTGTGGTGTCCTTCAGAGGGATAGAGGTCCTCATACACCCTATGGGGTCCAGTATCACCTCTAGCAGGGTGACTGTGACACGTGATGGGAAACTGTATAGATTACTTTTCCAACCATTGCAAGCCTTGACAGCGAGTAGCAACAACAATAGTCAGTTGTGTGAGCTATGGCATCGTCGGATGGTTCATCTGCATTATGGAGCTTTGAGATCACTGAGAGAGATTGTGATAGGGATGCCACAGTTCAACGTTGAGCACCAGGAGGTGTGTAGAGGGTGTGCTCTTGGGAAGTACACTAAGACTGTTTTTCCCAGCACTGATAGTAGATCAGCTGGGGTACTAGATTTGATACACATAGATGTGTGTGGGCCCATGTCACGTGTTTCCTTGGGTGGTTGTGGGTATTATGTTACTTTCATTGATGACTACTCCATGAAGACCTGGATCTATTTCCTGAAGACCAAGAGTGAGGTCTTCAAGAGGTTCCAAGAGTTCATAGCTCTTGTGGAGAACCAAATAGGAAAGAAGATCAAGGTCTTACGGTTAGATAATGGAGGTGAGTATACCTCCATAGAGTTTGTAGATTTCTATACCCAACAGGGTATTAGAAGGCAGTTGACCGTTCCTTACAACCCCCAACAGAACAATGTTGCGGAGAGGAAGAACAATTCCATAGTGGGTGCAGCGAGGAGTATGTTGCATGATCATGCACTGCCATTCTACTTATGGGCAGAGGCTTGTAGTACTGCAGTTTATCTGTAGAACAAGAGTCCCCATAGAGCTTTGGGGAGGAAGACTCCTAAGGAGGCCTTTTCTGGGAAGAGGCCTGATGTTGAGCACTTGTGTATTTTTGGGTGCTTGACATACTCTCATGTCCCCTCAGAGAAGAGGACAAAGCTAGATCCCACAACGAATAAGGGGATCCTAGTTGGATACTCAGAGATCTCGAAGGCCTATCGTATCTACATACCAGCACGAAGGAGAGTGGTCGTGAGGAGAGATGTTAAATTCGAGGAGAGCAGAGCCTTCAAGAGATCTCTTGATTTGAGAGACAGAGTTAAGGAGGTCCCACATATTGAGAGTGTTGTATCTTAGGGGGCACGGCCTCAGTTGTTGAGTACATTGAGTTCAGGGGTGACTAGTCCACCCATTACAGTGTCAGGTTCACAGTTGCCGAGTTCACAGATAGTTCGTGCAAATGCTTTAGGGTCATAGACTACTATTCAGAGATCTGTGCATGAGACTCATGGGCATGAGGATACTACTCCGTCGGAGGTCACTTTAGGGAAGAGGAAACTGAGATGGTTTCAGGAGACCCTAAAGGAGGCCAAGGGGTATGTTGGAGAGCCTCAGAGGTTGATGAGAGAGAGTAGAGCACCAGAGAGGTTTGGGTCCTACTTGGCCATGGTGACGAGCATTTCAGATGCAGACCCACCACATTTGCGCAAGTAGTTGATCAACAGGTCTGGAGAGAGGCCATGCTAGAGGCATATGACTCCATTATGCGCAATGATGTGTAGGAGGTTGTTCCTAGACCTGAGGGGAAGTCAGTTGTGACTTCCAGGTGATTGTATAAGACCAAGTATGTTGTAGATGGCAACATAGAGAAACAAAAGGCCCGGTTTGTGGCGAGAGGATTCTCTTAGATAGAGGGAGTCGACTATGATGAGACGTTCGCACCAATTGTGAGATACACTTCTATTTGGAGCATTATTCCATAGCAACATAGATGGGTTGGAGGTTACATCGGATGGATGTAAAGACCACTTTTCTGAATGGCTTTATTGAGGAGGAGGTGTACATAGAGCAATCGTAGGGGTTTGAGGTGTTGGAGAGAGATTCTCATGTGTGCCTTCTGAGAAAGACACTTTATGGTCTGAAGCAAGCTCCAAGAGCTTGGTATTCGGGGATAGACGCTTATTTGCTTCAGATGTTGTTTGAGAAGAGCGAGGCAGATCCTAACCTCTACTATATCATTCGTGGTGAGGATACGCTCATTCTCATACTGTATGTGGATGATTTATTCATCACGGGAGCGAAGCATCTCATAGCTGAGTGCAAGCTGAGTCTTTCATCCGAGTTTGAGATGACAGACATCAGATTGATGCACTATTTCTTGGGCATGGACGTTTGGCAGGAGGAGGGTCATATCTTTTTGGGCAGGGGAAGTATGCAACAGACATCTTGAGCATATTTCATATGGAGGACTGCAGGCCCATGTCTACACCTATGGTCACCAACTGGAAGAAGCTTAGTGCTTCAGATTCCGAGTTGGTGGATGCTACGAGATACATGCAATTGATCGGGCAATTGATGTATCTAGTCAACACTAGACCAGATATTTGTTTTTCATGAACACTCTCAGCTAGTACATGGTGGAGCCTTTGAGTGTTCACTTGATTGGGGCAAAATCATGTTTTGAGGTATATTGCAGGATCAATGGATTTTGGTTTGGACTATGTCAGAGGAGATGGGGTGAGTTTGGTTGGCTACACAGACTCAGACTGGGCAGGATGTGCCATTGACAGGAAGAGCACCTCAAGGTGTTGTAGGAGTTGTTGGTTCAGCCGAAAAGAAAAGTCAGTATCTTTGAGTTCGGTCGAGGCAGAGTACATGGCAGCCAGTCAGGCTAGTTGCGAGGCCATTTGGCTTGGTAAGTTGTTGGTTGGTTTATTTGGTCAGGACTTATCTCCAACAATCATTCACTGTGATAGTCAAAGTTGTATCAAACTCTCTGAGAATCCAATGTTTCATGACAGGTCGAAGCACATTGAGATCATATATGATTTTATTAGAGACTGGGGTCAGCGTGGGGTAGTTCAGTTTCAGTATATTCCGACTAATGAGCAGGTGGCAGACATTCTCACCAAGGCCTTGCCAAGGGGCAAGCATGTCTATTTCAGAGACAAGATGGGCTTGGTGAGAAACACTTTCCTCGGTAAGAGGGAGTGTTGAGTTTTGTGTACCTTGTGAAGTGGTCCCCTTGTGTTTGTGAGTCTCTAAACACAAGAGGGAAATGTTTGAGCCTTGTGCCTTTTACTTTATGTCTAATTTCACTTTGACTTAGGAGTTTTAAGTCAAAAGTGAAATATGTCACTTAAGTCATAAAGTGACAATTAATTCACTTTGTGGGTGAATTAAGAGACATAAAGCAAACTAAGGAAACTTAACGAAAAGTGGGTTTCTAAGTGAGATGCTTGAGATGAGATCTCACCCTTTGATTAGAGTTGGCTAAGACTGATCTTAGCCATTGATCTCTAGGTTTGGCCTAAGCATGGCTAAAGAGGGCACATAGGGCAAATGAGCGATTCATTGTTCACTTGTATTCATTGAGTGAAGGAGAGAAGGGTGGCGCACGATTGAGAGAGGAAAGCCATTGTTGAGAGGACAAGAGCTTGAGGAGGCGCTTTGGTGAGAGGCTAGGGCGCATCAAGCTTGGGGTTTCCTCATTGTTGGAGCGTGAGCTAGTGGAGGGCGCACCTATTTGGTGAGGGGCACAAACTAGCTTGAGAGGGGCGCATTTATTGTGGGCGCACTTGTTGGGGCGCACTTGTGGAGGAGTCTTTTGCTTGTGGTGTGAGTTGGATCTTGGAGAAGTGCTTCATCCTTGAGAGAGGGCGCAAGGATCCATTCATGAGGCAAAGGGAACTTCAAGGGCGCAAACATCTTCTAGCATACACAAAGAGGGAAGGGCGCACAAGTCCAAAAGGGGCTCCATTTTCAGGGACTCCAAAGCAATCTGAAAAGGATTGCTATTGTATCAGGTTCCATTGTTATATTTCCTCTTTGTAGAAGTTTGCTTTGAGATCTCTATTTATACATCTATCTCCAAATTGGTTTTCCCCGAGGGGGTTTTATCCAAGGTCATGTTGACCAAAAACCCATGAGTACATTTGTCATGTGTGCTTAGTAATTTTCAGCATTAGGATTTGTTAAGATCCTAGAGGGTATTGTTTTCTTTAAGGTTTATGCATGTGTTAACATTGGTCACTTAAACACTTGCAAGGGCACCTTAAAAGAACATACAATCATCAGTTTAAAGACAGATTTGAGGGGGTGAACAGTCAGACCTGTTTGCTGTCCTAAAACAGCAGCAAGAACAGTTTGAGAACCTTAAACATAGAGCCCAACAAGAGGTCATAAGACAGACCTGTTGGGAAGCCTTTAGTTCCTCAAAAATCTTCATACACTTGGGACAATATTTAGTGCATGGAATCAACCTCATCTGAGATCCATCATTTGGTAGTAGTTCGGTACTATAATAAACAATAATTGGCAGCAATGAATATACTAGATCAATCCCTCTTCAAGACACCATGAACAACAATTGCTTGATCCTTTACTGGACTGCTGTGCACAACAATACTTGGACAACAAACAATGCAATGGATCTGTGATGGATCGACCCCATATCTAGGAAGCAACCAAAACACTAAAACAACCCCTTCTACAAAGCACGAACAACCATGATTTGGCACGATTTGAAGGAGAAAAGATAGAAGGGTTTATCAATAATGCGATCTGTTCTGAATAGCTTTCCCTCGCTGATCCCTACACCATGCATAAATTGATATAGCTTCTCTATATTCCCCACGATCAACCATGATGTAGGAGCATCATTAGCAAGCATGTGGAGCAGGACCACTCAACGCCTGGGAATCTTTTCGGAATCTCAACGCTGGCAGTTACGGCGAATATTTTGAAGCACGCCTGAACTCAGCGCCCGAAGATATTTTGAAGCATGCCTGAACTCGGCGCCAAAAAATATTCTGAAGCAAGCTTGAACGATTGCGAGCGAAGTGGGAGCTTCCACTCCTGCTCTGGAATGCGACTGGACTAAGATAGCTATTAGGTTAGGTTTTGGAGTAGATAAGTAGTCGGGGGGAACCCTAAGAACCTTTTGAGATAAATAGAGGTTTTGTACGCCCAAATGAGGCTAGTTGCAAGTTAGTAGGAGATTTCTGAACTTTAGTTGTTGTTTTCAATGTAGCCATTTTACTTTTGAATGAAGATAACAGAGGAAAATTGACCCAATGCAAGGTGTGGACGTTGTTTGCAATTCTCTGTTATTGTGTTTTCATGAATGAATGAATTTCGTTGTGAGTAGATGAAACTGTGAATGTTAGAATAAGTTTCAATTGTTTCTCTTTTGTTGAAATCGGTGCAAGGTGTGCACACAGAACGCAAGGAGTGCGTTGACAGGATCTGTTTCGATTACGAAGCTCAGAAGAGATAGCACAAAACTTTCTCTTTGCAAGGAGTGCAAAGTGACTGCTGCAAGGTGTGCATAGTTGTCCGCAAGGACTTAAAACTTGTGTAAGAGTTGGTTGCAAGGTGTGCATCGAGCAAAAGGAGGACGCCAGGAGGGCGAGAAGAATTTCTTTTCAAGAAATCCTTCGAACTGAGTTTATCGAAATCCCGAGAACGCAAGGAGTGCGTGGGAAGTCGAAACCCTTTAAGAACCAAGCTCAAAGGAGATAACACTTTTCATAAGTGTCAACAAGATCCAAGAGTCAGACTCGCAAGAGGAGCAAAGGTCGAAAACATTTGAAGGCTTAGAAAATCTTCTAAGTCGGAAGAAATCTGAAGCTCAAGAGGAGCGACAGTGGCCGTTGGATCACAGCGCAAAGGATCAATAGTCGTCTGATTCAAGACAAGGTGCATGAGCTTTAGCGCTTCGTACACACAGGAGAGAGAACCCATCGGGGTTTGAGGCTTGAAACTTCCAAAGTCCGAAGTTTCGATTTTCGAAGTGAAATCTCAGTCATTCGATCATCCGAGGCAAACTTGATCCGTTAGATTGTCCGAAGTGAACATCAGGCGTTGGATCAATCAAGTGAATCTGAGCCGTCAGATATCGTGAGCTTGGAAGGAAGCAAGTTTGAAACTTGAGTTCCCCAAAGCGCGAAGAGCCGGAGAGCTGAAGCGAAGCTGAACTGTTAGATCCAGAGGGGTACGTGTCGGTGGGTCATGAAATCTAGAGGAAGGCAAAGGCGAGGCGTTGAAACACCCGAAGCCCGAAGAGCCGAGGGCCGTCGATCTATCAGTGGACACTTGTCAACAGATTGCGAGCTCCGGGAAATTTGTCATGGGATTTTCAGTTGGAGAACTGAGATTGACGAAGTCGGAAACTCGAAGGAGATCTCGACTGTCAATCGAGAGGAGGGTCACACGACCGTTGATCCGAGTTGAAAGGTCAAGCACCCGAAGTGAAGGCAGGACTGTTGATTGTGGGGACAAGTGTTTGTCGATCGTCCGCTCCAGAGGATTGGAGTACGGAAGGAGGTGAGGTTTGATTGGAAAACCCCGAAGTCTGGAGACCCGCAGAGATCACAACCGTTGATTGAAGGGGACAGGTGTCAGCAGATCTTCCGCTCCGGAAGACTGCTTTGCAAAGGAAACCAGGGTTTGAGATTCGAGAATTCTGAAGTCCGGAATTCAGAATCGACCACAACTATCGATCGGGGAGAGTGAGATTCAGACCGTTGATTCCAAGGAATAGATCTCAGTCGTCCGTCTGGAAGCACCGTCAAGATCGTGAGATCGACGGTCATCTTGCATTGCGGGGACAGGAGTTGCGGGGACTTTAAAAAGTCAAGGGCGGGCCGCAATCCATATCGTGGTTTTGCTAGGAAGACACGTGGAAGCTCGAGGAGAATTGCGGGCCCAAAAGTAGTTTGACTTCAAACCGCTTGTGGCCGCACCCGCAATCACGTGGTCATCGCCCAAGGTCACATTGGAGGAGGGGCCGAGAGAAAAGGCGCGAACGCCTGATACTCTGAGATTTTCGCAGAGCGTGAAAGGGAAGGTCGCGAGTGTCGTGAAGCTTGCGCAGGGAGTCGAGGGGACCAGTGTTTAACACAGAAGGAGGCCAATAAGGTTTCAGAGAGTCACCCGACTCTAGAATCGAAGATCCTGGCCGGGAGGTCGCGCAACCCTTAGGAGAGAAGGGGGTTTGCACCAAGTTGTATCAGTGCCTAAGTTTTGCTTGCAGATAGCAGGCAAAGGAGGAGAGACAAAAGAACTCGAAGTTGTACTTTGTGTGTAGCAGACAGTCAACACAATGCTACCGAGGAGACGAGTGGAACGACCTTTAGCCAATCGGGCTGTAGAAAGGGAGATGCGAGAACTTCGTGCAAGGTTAGAGGCTATGGAGGCAGCGCAGAGGAGAGTAGCTAATGCTAGAGACATTAGTGATGCAAAGAGTGAAGAAGTAGAAGCCGAAGAAGCTGCAGGAGAGGATTTTGCCGAAGAATGCTTGCTGAGGGCAGTTGCTAGATTGGGAGGCAAAGCCAAGATAGAGGTCCTAATGTATGAAGGCAATTTAGATGTTGAAGAGCTGCTGGATTGGGTAAGATCCATGGACAAACATTTCGACTATGAAGATGTCGATGAAGAGAAAAAGGTGAAACTGGTTGTCACCAGGCTAAAAGGGCATGGAACACTGTGGTGGGATGAACTACAGGCTGAGAGGAGAAGCAAAGGCAAAAAAAAGATAAAGAATTGGGACAGAATGGTAGCCAAGCTGAAGGCTAAGTTTATGCCCAAAGATTATCAGATCAATCTGTTCAGGAAGTTGCAGAACCTGAGACAGAAAGGTATGACAGTTAAGGAGTAGACAGAGGAGTTCTATAGACTAAACATCAGAGCTGGACAAAGGGAGAAAGATGAAGAAAAGGTTGCCAGATATATAAATGGCCCGAGATATGAAATCCACGATGAGCTCAGCATGATGTCAGTAAGGACAGTGGAGGATGCTTATCAGTTTGTGTTGAAGGCAGAGGAGAAGTTGGCCAGAAAACAAAGCCAGCGAGGAAGAGGTAAAAGCCTAGCCCCAAACAAAGGCAAGGGAGTTACCCATGACAAAACACACAAGTCTAAGGACGAGATTGAGAAACCACATAATCACTTGGAAAGAGGAGGAAGTTCTCGAGGAATACAAGGTGGTGGAGGAGGTTCTTCTAGAGGAAGAGGAAGAAGCAAAGGAGGAGAAGTAAGATGCTATGCCTGTGGAAAGACATGACACATGTCTTGGGAATGTCCTGGGAAAAAGAAAGGAGGAGGAGGTGAAGCTCACATTTCAAAAGCACAGAGAAGGGATGTTGAAGTAGAAGGAGCAGAGGATGGAAGATCCCTGATGTTGAGGAAGGTTCTCTTAAAACCAGAGGCAGAGGTTGAAAAGCCAATGTAGAGAAACAGTCTCTTCAGGACAACTTGCAAGACTAAAGACAGAGTATGCAAGGTGATAATTGACATTGGGAGCAATGACAACTTAGAATCCATGGAGATGGTGGAGAATTTGGAGCTGGAGACAACTGCACATCCGAAGCCATACAAAGTCTCATGGTTGCAGAAATGACACCAGGTAATGGTTACTAAACAATGCTTGGTTGAATTTAAGATAGGAGGATATAGAGATGAAATTCTATGTGATGTGATTCCCATGGATGTATGCCATATTTTGTTGGGAAGACCATGGCAGTTTGACAAGAATGTCATTCATGATGGGAGAAAGAATACATACACCTTAGAGAAGAATGGTAGAACACAGATGTTACTGCCAATAGAGGAGAAGAAGGTTAAAGAGGAAGCGAACACAAGCATACTTCTCATGAGTGGGAAGGAACTCCTGAAAGAAGTCAAGAAAGAACAGGAGATACAGTTTGCTGTGGTGAGGAAACCCAGAGTTATCCTTACAAGTGCTTCGATGGATGATTTGCCAGAAGAGGTTCAGGAATGGTTGGATAATTTTGCTAACGTAGTGGTGGATGAGCTGCCTAACTCATTGCCACCCATCAGAAGTATCAGCCACCATATTGACTTGATACTAGGAGCAAGTCTGCCAAACAAAGTAGCATACAGACTGACACCTCGAGAGAATGAGGAAGTGAAGAACCAAGTCCAGGAATTGTTAGACAAGAGTTTGGTCAGGTAAAGCTTGAGTCCATGCGCAGTACCAACTATGTTGAGTCCAAAGAAGGATGGAGGATGGAGAATGTGTATAGACTCAAGAGCCATTAACAAGATCACCATCATGTATAGATTTCCTTTACCAAGAATGGATGATTTAATGGACTGTTTAAGTGGAGCAAATTTCTTTTCTAAAGTAGATTTGAAAAGTGGATATCACCAGATTAGAATGAGAGAAGGTGATGAGTGGAAGACAACCTTTAAGACAAATGAAGCTTTGTTTGAGTGGCTTGTTATGCCATTTGGCTTAACAAATGCCCCGAGTAGTTTTATGAGGCCGATGAATGAAATACTGAAAGATTTCATTGGCAAGTTTGTGGTTGTATCTCTGGATGATCTACTGATCTTTAGCAGGACTAAAGAGGAGCATTTGAGACACCTCACACTAGTGATGAGGAGACTACAACAAGAGAAGCTGTTGATAAATCTGAAGAAGTCCTCTTTTATGAAGGCATAACTCATTTACTTGGGTTTTGTGATATTTTCAAATGAACTGAAGATGGATCCAGAGAAGGTGAAAGCAATCAAAGAATGGTCGTCACCAAAGAGTATGTTTGAGGTAAGGAGCTTCCATGGATTAGCAAGCTTCTATAGGAAGTTCATCAGAGACTTCAGTGGAATTTGTGCACCAATGATGGATACAGTGAAGAAGAAGCACAAGTCTTTTAAATGGATAGAGGAGGCCGAGAAGAGCTTCAATATACTGAAGAAGAAAATAACAGAACGACCAATTCTGGTCTTGCTGAATTTTGAAAAGACATTTTAGGTGAGATGTGACGCAAGTGGAGTTGCAATTGGAGCAGTTTTGAGCCAGGATAATAGACATGTTGCCTATTTCAGTGAGAAGTTGAATGAGACCAAGAGAAAATACTCCACGTATGATAAGGAGTTTTATGCCATAATTCAAACCTTGAAGAAGTGGAGACACTACCTTGTTCTACAGGAGTTTGTCTTGTATAGCGATAACAAGGCTTTACAATTCATAACCAGACAGGAAAAATTGAATCAGAGGCATGCAAAATGGGTTGAGTTTATGCAGAATTTTACTTTTGTCATAAAATATGTTGCTGGGAATGCTAACAAAGTTGCTGATGCATTAAGAAGGAGATGTTTGATTCTACAGGAATTTCAGGTGAATACCTTGGGGTTTGAACACCTCAAGGACATGGATTGTGATGATACAGATTTCAAGGAAGCATATGAAGCATGTGCAAATCCTGTGTTGAGAGACAGAAGCCAGTGGACAAAGTACATGATTCAAGAGGGATTGCTATTCAAGGGAAATTAGTTGTGCATACCAAAAAGCTCAATGAGGGATAACCTTTTGAAGGAAAAGCATAGTGGAGGATTGGCTGGACATTTCGGCCATGATAAAATGTTTGCATAGTTGAGTAGTTCATACTATTGGCCAGGTATGAGAACATAAGTGATAAAGTTTATGAATAGATGTAGAATCTGCCAACATGCAAAAGGAAAAAGACAGAACACTGGATTGTATCAACCATTGCCAATACCAGAGAGGCCTTGGGATGCAATAAGCATGGATAATGTGTTGGGACTGCCAAGAACGCAAAGAGGATTTGATTCCATATTTGTGGTGGTGGATAGATTTTCAAAGATGGCACACTTTATCCCATGCCAGAAGACCAGTGATGCAACACATGTTGCAAATCTGTTTTTCAAGGAAGTTGTGAGACTTCACAGGCTCCCAGAAGCATTGTCTCGGACAAAGACACAAAATTTGTTGGTCATTTTTGTAGAACACTGTGGAAGAAGTTGGTGATGGATTTGTCCGTCAGCTCAACTTATCACCCTCAGACAAATGGACAAACTGAGGTGGTAAACAAAAGTTTGGGAAACTTATTGAGGAGTTTGTTCACTGAACATCATAATTAGTGGGATCAGATTCTTCCACAGGTAGAATTTACATACAATGGCTCACCAAACAGGAGCACTGGAAAAAGCCCATTCCAAATATTGTATGTAATGCAACCCAGGGGAGTATCTGAGTTGAGAGACTTAGAACAGAGTGAAATTAGGAGCACTGGAGCAGAGGATTTTGCTGCGCAAATGCAGAAGCTCCATAGCCAAATCAGAGGACAGTTGCAGAGTTCTAACCAAGAGTACAAGCGCAGAGCTGATCAACATCCCAGAGAACTTCAATTTGAAGTTGGAGATCAACTTCTAGCACATCTCAAGAAAGAAAGGTTCCCTAGGGGAACATATAACAAGTTAAAGATGAAGAAGATAGGGCCATGTAAGATCTTGAGGAAGTTTGATGCAAACGCCTATGAGATTGAGCTGTCAGATGATGTGGGCATATCACCCATATTCAATGTTTCAGACCTGTACTCTTACAGGAAAGTTGACATAGAGGGATCAAAAGATCAAGAGAAGACTCAGTGGGAGAAACAAATGCCTATAGCAGAAAGACCACAGATGGAGAAGATCGTTGATCAGAGGATTGGCAAAAAGACCAGGAGGAAGACCTATTTCAAATATCTGGTCAAGTGGAAGGGACACCCAATAGAAGATGCCAGTTGGGAAAATGAAGCTGACATCCAGAAGCAGGGAAAGTCGGTGTAGGAGTTCATGGACAGGAGTCCATGAATTTTTGTCAAGGGGAGTATGATGCAGGAGCATCGGTAGCAAGCACGCGGAGCAGGACCACTTAGTGCCTGGGAATCTTTTCAGAATCTCAATGTTGGCAGTTACGACAAATATTTTGAGGCACGCTTGAACTCAGCACCGGGAGATGTTTTGAAGCATGCCTGAACTCAGCACCGGGAGATATTTTGAAGCACACCTGAACTCAGCGTCGATAAATATTCTGAAGCACGCTTGAACGATTGCGAGCGAAGTGGGAGCTTCCAGTCCTACTCTGGAATGCGATTGGACTAAGATAGCCGTTAGGTTAGGTTTTGGAGTAGACAAGTAGTTGGGGGGAACCCTAAGAACCCTCTAAGATAAATAGAGGTTTTGTACGCCCAAGTGAGGCTAGCTGCAAGTTAGTAGGAGATTTATGAATTTTAGTTGTTTTTAGTGTAGCCATTTTACTTTTGAATGAAGATAACAGAGGAAAATTGACCCAATGCATGGTGTGGACGTTGTTTGCAATTCTCTGTTATTGTGTTTTCATGAATGAATGAATTTCGTTGTGAGTAGATGAAACTGTGAATGTTAGAATAAGTTTCAATTGTTTCTCTTTTGTTGAAATCGGTGCAAGGTGTGCACATAGAATGCAAGGAGTGCGTTGACGAGATCTGTTTCGATTCCGAAGCTCAGAAGAGATAGCACGAAACTTTCCCTTTGCAAGGAGTGCAAAGTGATTGCTACAAGGTGTGCACAGTCGTCCGCAAGAACTTAAAACTTGCGTAAGAGTCGGTTTCAAGGTGTGCATTGAGCAAAAGGAGGACGCCATGAGGGCGAGAAGAATTTCTTTTCAAGAAATCCTTCGAACTGAGTTTATCGAAATCCCGAGAACGCAAGGAGTGCGTGGGAAGTCGAAACCCTTTAAGGACCAAGCTCAAAAGAGATAGCACTTTTCATAAGTGTCAACGAGATCCAAGAGTCGGACTCGCAGGAGGAGCAAAGGTTGAAAACCTTTGAAGGCTTAGAAAATCTTCTAAGTCGGAAGAAATCTGAAGTTCAGGAGGAGGAGCGACAGTGGCTGTTGGATCACAGCACAAAGGATCAACAACCGTCTGATTCAAGACAAGGTGCACGAGCTTTAACGCTTCGCACACACAGGAGAGAGAACCCATCGAGGTTTGAGGCTTGAAACTTCCGAAGTCCGAAGTTCTGGATTTCCGAAGTGAAATCTCAGTCGTTCGATCATCTGAGGCAGACTTGAGCCGTCAGATCGCCCGAAGTGAACATCAGGCGTTGGATCAATCAAGCGAATCTGAGCTGTCAGATATCGTGATCTTGGAAGGAAGCAAGTTTGAAACTTGAGATCCCCGAAGCGCGAAGAGCCGGAGAGCCGAAGCGAAGCTGGACCGTTAGATCCAAAGGGGTACGTGTCGGTGGGTCGTGAAATCTAGAGGAAGGCAAAGGCGAGGCTTTGAAACACCTGAAGCCCGAAGAGTCGAAGAGTCGAGGGCTGTCGATCTGTCAGTGGACACTTGTTAGCAGATTGCAAGCTCCAAGAAATTTGTTGTGGGATTTTCAGTTGGAGAACTGAGATTGCCGAAGTTCGAAACCCAAAGGAGATCTCGACCGTCAATCGAGAGGAGGGTCACAGGACTGTTGATCCGAGTTGAAAGGTCAAGTACCCGAAGTGAAGGCAATACCGTTGATTGTGGGGATAGGTGTTTGTCGATCGTCCGCTCCGGAGGATTGGAGTACGGAAGGAAGCGAGGTTTAAGATTCGAAAACCCCGAAGTCCGGAGACCTGCAGAGGTCACAACCGTTGATTGAAGGGGACAGGTGTCAGCAGATCTTCCGCTCCGGAAGACTGCTTTGCAAAGGAAACTAAGGTTTGAGATTCGAGAATTCCGAAGTCTAGAATTTCGAATCGACCACAGCTGTCGATCGGGGAGAGTGAGATTCAGACCGTTGATTCCAAGGAATAGATCTCAGTCGTCCGTCTGGAAGCACCGTCAAGATTGTGAGATTGACGGTCATCTCGCATTGCGGGGACAGGAGTTGCGGGGACTTTAAAAAGTCGAGGGCAGGGCATAATCCATACTGTGGTTTTGCTAGGAAGAGACATGGAGGCTCGAGGAGAATTGCGGGCCCAAAAGTAGTTTAACTTCAAATCGCTTGTGGCCGTGCACGCAATTGCGTGGTCATCGCCCAAGGTCACATCGGAGGAGGGGCGGAGAGAAAAGGTGCTAATGCCCGATACTCTGCGATTTTCGCAGAGCGCAAAAGGGAAGGTCGCGAGTGTTGTGAAGCTTGCACAGGGAGCCGAGGGGACCAGTGTTTAACACAGAACGAGGCCAATAAGGTTTCAGAGAGTCACCGGAGTCTAGAATCAAAGATCCTGACCGGGAGGTCGCACAACCCTTTGGAGAGAAGGGGGTATGCACCAAGCCACCAATGAGGACGACCCTCTTTCTGCTGCTCCTAACTATTAGAAACTGGTGCGATCCCTCTCTAGAACTCACGATCTCTGCAGATAATAAATCGAGAGGATTTGGCCCACCAATCACCACAAAATTGTTAGATTTTGGTAGCTCGGAGGTACTTCTGCATTATTGTGCCTTGGCAGAAGTCCGAGCAAATGTCTCTCTTAAGTAACTTTATAAAATTTATTTATAAAGTGAGTTTATCAAGTTAAGTTGGGGTTTTATTATTTTTGGGGGAAAAGTGACTTTATGATATTTGAGTGACTTAAGTGACTTAAGTCATCTCAATGAGGGAAAAAGTCACATCCATCTTAGAAGATGAAGGGTCACGGAAGATGAAAGGTCACCCTAAATGAGTCATTAAAAGCAACCATTGAGAGAAATGGGGGCACACTTTGAGGAGAGCTTGGAGAGGGATGTGAAGAGTCACTCATATTCCGAGAGAGTCCAAGAGAGTTTGAGCTAGAGGAAAGAGGGCAGCAACAAGATGGGATTGGCACACATTTCGTGGAGTGGATGCACACATCCCAAGACATCTTCAACATTAAAGGACAATTTGTATAGTACGGATTGAGGAGGCCGTACAACTGCTCTAGGCATAGAAAATCGAGGCAGCCATTTCAACACAGTTTTGGCATGATTTTCTAGGCACTAGCCGAGGAAGAATCTGTATAGAAAGGTGTAACAACAGTGCACAAGATTTCAAGAAGGTTTTTCTGTCAGGGAGGCTGTCCTGTTTAGGCCGTACAACAAAACTTTGAAAAGAGATTTTGTGGTCTTTGGCATGTTTTTAGAGGTGATATTGCTGCTGTAATTAAAGATGAATTTATTGCTGCTGTAAACTCAGAATTTTCCTAAGAGATCAATAAAAAGAAAATCTTCTTGACTGGTTTTCCCATGTTGGGTTTTCCATGGGTATTGCCCATTAACTTCAACTGTCAAATGTGGTGAATGTGTTGTTGTTCATTTATATTCCGCTGCTATATTTTCTGATTGCTTAGTCTCTTGTATTTATGCTCATAGTTACAGTAAATGCATGTGGTTGCATTTCTTTATTGTTGAATAACTATAAGAGGTTGAAATCTAGTGTTGGCTAAGTGTTTGAGATCAATTTTCAACATGGTATCATAGCAGAAGCTCTGAGGTTCATCAGACAATAAATTTGGCACTTGATTTGCAGTGAGTGTAGAGGGTTTTGGCTTGGAAGAAGGAAGTGAAAGCGGAAGTCTCTTAGTGAGATGCCAAGGTTGAGATCTTTGGCGAGATGCCAAGATTAGGATCTTTGGTGAGATTCCAAGATCAAGGCTTGGATCAAGAAGGACTTTGATTCAAGGAGGTCTCAAATAGGTGGAGAAGGATTTCCATCTAGAGATGGTGCAGGTCAAGCAGGAGAGAGAGCAGAGGCAGGCTCAGGTTGGCTTCAGAGGGAGTTTGGAGCTGAGTTCCAAAAGGAGTCTGGAGTTTGGATCCAGTGGGTGGTTGGAGCCTGAGTGAGATAGTAGTGAGGTTTCAGAGAAAGGACACTGGATGGATAGGTCTTCACATCATAGATCAACAAAGGTAGTTGGAGATGCTTCAAGTTCAAAGGGAGAAGAGGCTTCCAGTGCGGTGGGAGCGGCTACAGCAACAAAGAACATGTTGGGGTTAGAGACAAATCTAGGTGGAGGCTCTAAAAGTACCTCCCTCACTAAGAGGGAGTGTTAGATTATGGTAGCTCGGAGGTACTTCTACATTATTGTCCCTAGGCAAATGTCCGAGCAAATGTCTCTCTTAAGTAACTTTATAAAATGTATTTATAAAGTGACTTTATAAAGTGAGTTTATAAAGTTAAGTTGGGGCTTTTATTATTTTAGGGGGAAAAGTGACTTTATGATATTTGAGTGACTTAAGTGACTTAAGTCATCTCATTGAGGGAAAAAGTCACATCCATCTTAGAAGATGAAGGGTCACGGAAGATGAAAGGTCACCCTAAATGAGTCATTAAAAGCAACCATTGAGAGAAGTGGGGGCACACTTTGAGGGGAGCTTGGAGAGGGATGTGAAGAGTCACTCATATTCCGAGAGAGACAAAGAGAATTTGAGCTAGAGGAAAGAGAGCAACAACAAGAGGGGATTGGCACGCATTCTGAGGAGTGGAGGAGGCATGATTCCCAAGACATCTTTAGCATTAAAGGATAGTCCGTACAATATAGATTGAGGAGGCCGTACAACTGCTCTAGGCACAAAAATTGAGGCAGCCATTGCCGCATAGTTTTGGCATGATTTTCTAGGCACCTAGCTGAGGAAGAATCTGTACAGAGAGGTGCAACAACAATGCACAAGATTTCGAGAAGGTTTTTCTGTCAAGGAGGCCGTACTGTTCAGGCTGTACAAAAATTTGAGCAGAGATTTTGTGGTTCTTGGCACATTTTTCGAGGTGATATTGCTGCTGTAATTAATTCTGAATTTATTTCTGTTATAAACTCAGAATTTTCCTAAGATCTCAATAAGAAGAAAATCTGCTTGACTGGTTTTCCCATGTTGGGTTTTTCCATGGGCATTGCCCATAAATTCAATGTGTCAAATGTGGTGAATGTGCTGCTGTTCATTTATATTCCTCTGCTATATTTTCAGATTGCTTAGTCTCTTGTATTTCTGTTCATAGTTACAGTAAATGCATGTGGTTCCATTGCTTTATTGTTGAATGGCTATAGGAGGTTGAAATCTAGTGTTGGCTAAGTGTTTGAGATCAATTTTCAACAAAAAAACTCTACAAATGCCCACAATCTAGCCAAA
The DNA here is from genome assembly GCA_010110895.2 of Picea sitchensis. Lineage (NCBI taxonomy): Eukaryota > Viridiplantae > Streptophyta > Pinopsida > Pinales > Pinaceae > Picea > Picea sitchensis. The sequence continues at coordinate 34,406 of SNQJ01S0113750.1, forward strand.
ATGGATGAATCTTTCTTCTTCACAATGAAAACCTATGAAAGATCTGCTTGATCTCTTCAACTGACCAACTAGGGTGGATTCGTTTCACCACCGAAACCAATCTGCTCAAGGGTTTTTGACCCCAAAGCACCAAAATCTACAAGAGCTCTCCAAAATTCCAAATTTGATAAATGATCATGAATAATGAGAGAATGAACTCCTATTTCTCTTTTATCCCCTTTTCACCTTTTCCCCTTGATAATAAATTAAAAAGTGACTTTATAATTCTTTCTTCAATATTTCCTCCAAAATCACTTTATTAATTTATTAAACCTTTTTACTCCAAAAAGTGATTTATTTGACTTTAAAGCATTTTTGGGCACTGAAAGCTAAGTTACCGGATCCGTCTGGTCTGAACTCTGGATCCGCGGATCCGCGTTTCAGATCTGGATCCGGATCCGGATCTGCCTAGAAACGGGTCGGAACCGCCACGTAGACGTTTCTGTTTGCAGAGGAAACGGAACTCGTGAAGAGGAAACGGATCCTGAGAATTGGAGACGGATCCTGAGAATTGGAGACGGATCCCGAGGAAACCGACCCCACACTCGCGCGGATCCAAGGAAAGTCGACGTCATTTTATGTCTTTTTAGGTTTTTGAAAGCTGTGCATAGTGCAGTCAGCAGGTCACGGGTAGTGGAAACTGTGGTCAGCGGCTACGAGCAGCCAGGCGCACGAGCAGTTGAAGCTTGACTGCGGCTTGAGTATTTTAATTTACGATTTAGTTTAGTGTTTAAACTTAGTTTAGTTTTAGTGTTTAATTTAGTATAGTTTTAGTATTTAATTTAGTTTTAATTTTAATTTAGTTCAGTTTAGTTTTAATTTAGTTTAGTTTAGTTTTAATTTAGTTTAGTTTAGTTTAATTTAGTTGTAATTTTAATTTAGTTTAGTTTTAATTTTAATTTAGTAATTAGTTTAATTTAGTTTTAGTATTTAATTTAGTTTAGTATTTAGTTTTGTATTTAGTTTAGTTTAGTTTTTAGTTTTATTTTATTTTAATTTAGTAGTAGTAGTTTAAACTTGTATTAGTTCTAGTGTTATATTTCTAATGTATCAGTTCTAATATTATATTTCTAATGTTTTATTTCAGTCTACATAATTACAAATTATCTAATGATATCAGTTCTAATGTTGTGATTCATGAATGTTTTTTATTCTTAACTTTGAATATATTTAAAAAAAATAAATTAATATTATTATAATTTTTGTACGTGGCGTTTCCCTGCCGTATCCGGATCCTGGCTTTTCAAAAATCTGACGGATCCGTATCCGGATCCGGATGCGTATCCGTATCCGTATCCGTTTCCTGGTAACATAGACTGAAAGTCACTTTTCATCATCCCAACATTTAAAGCTTTTCATCTTGGTTCCAACGAGCTATTACACTAAGGTGCCCACTTAGATAATTTAGATAAAATAACAATCGTAGAAAACTTAATTAAATTATTCTCAATATTACTCCCAAATTACGGGAATGGTCGAAATGCATCGGAATCGAAAACTGACTGCGCATGAGTGATCCCGATGATGAAAAATGATCAACGGACCTAGTTGGGCATCATATAACTCCTTTAAACCCTCTGAGCTCACTAGTAACATCAATTTACCCCTTTGATCAGATTGATACAAACCCAGAAAGTCATCTCCAATTGCAGAGCTAGAGACCCTGAAAATGGGGACATTACAGTGTAGATGATTATTGATAGTTTGATTTGTTATGTATTTGTTCCAGCAGAGCTTGAAGAGGCAAAATATAAGAAGGATTTTTATACAATTGTTTCAACATCATTTCAATTGTAGGGGAAACTAGAAAACCTTATATGATGAGAAACAGTTATTGTAAGTGTTACATGTTTTGTTGCAGTTGTACCGATCATATTGATATGTTTGGTTTTCTTAATAATTGTTGATTTTTTTATTAGTGAACATAACATAATTCCATGGCATGACCCTTCTAGAGCCAAATTGTTCATGATTATAGGCTTTGAGTCCTCGGAAGATCATTTTGTAAACTGCAATGCTAAACACATTAAAGCTTTTTGTGTTATAAATGATAAAATTGTAACTTTCTATGGAAATATCTATTTTTAGTAGTTTTGGATCTAAGATTATATTCCTTATAAGGTTCATAGTCTCCTTTACTTACTGAAATCCATTGCACTTTGCAGTTGCAGGGCAGATCATCTCCGTTATGCGTTGTTGTTGATGACAGTCTGCCACTCACAGTGATTGCAGCTTCTCTTTCTTCTTCTTCACGGGTTATTTCATTGTTACCAGGCCTTGGAGTAAATGGACTCCGGTACTTGGAAAGAGTTGTGGAGAAAAATGGTTTCTCGCTTGAGCAAATCCAAGTATTAGGGAAAAAGGCAAAGCAATTGACAGTTGAGGATACTGAAGGAGAAAAGGTATACATATTACAGGCAACACAATTTGTAGTTCCAAATTTTAAATTGCTCTTCTATCTACATTTTCTTTCTGGAAGAAACAATATTTTGGATGGCTACAATATAACTTGTTTAACATAATTAAAAATTAATTCACTGGCAGTGGCTCATAGTATGAGCTCTTTGCTGTTTCCCCTTTTTCCTACTGATGACTTGAGAGACTAAGAACAACAATGAAATCAATTTAGAAGTTCAAGGTTAGTTTTCCTGGGATGAAATAAGGGAGATATTCACTGAAACCATGGGAAAGAATAATGAGGACTATTTATCTGTTTATATTTTGGAAAAGCCTTTAGGAGACTTTTTCTTAGAAATCATAAGTCAGAATGAATTTATCAAGTAATTAGTTTTCGATAAAGTGATTAAATAGTTGTTTTCATAACTATGTACGAGGCTCTAAAGGATTCTAGAGGAAGTAGTTACAATTAGACTAGGGGTCTGGGAGAAAGTTGATTAGCTGCTTCTACTTTCAAATTTTTATGGGGTATAGCTTGTGTGCTATAGCAAAAACCCACCTCAGTTGTTCCTCTTCTGGAATATGAAGATGAAACTTTGCAGTCATACCGATGCTTTTTCCCTCGTTAATTCTATATTTGTAGCCTTTATTACCACAGTTATGTTGTTTCACAGATCCTCACAATTTGGGGACAATTATGGATTTCAACATTGTTTTTGCCTTTTCCATTTTCCTCCTCAATATCTAAAGTGCTCAGAGTGCGTCATGTCATGGTGTATACTTTTCTTTGGTAATTAAAAAGTTCCATATTCTATTAATATTGGTACAAAAGTTTACAAAATCAGCCAGCCCTTGACTTGCCCCTGATATAGCTTGATTCAGTTTGTTTGTAATGAATGTAAATATATAAATAAATATCAAATAAATTAAATAACAACAACAACAACAACAACAACAACAACAACAACAACAATAATAATAATAGAAAATGAAGTGACACATCCTAACTAAAGGACATGACCTAACCAAGGGACATGACTCATCAACCATTCTGACTAGTCAATGCATATGAGTGTACTGTCACATGACATTGTAATCATCTACTTATCATTTATCTCATATTCATTTATTTTATATATTATCTGTCCTTATGTTGGATATTCCTCAGTAAATGAACTATTGTAGTTCACTTCATTGGTGTCAGGGCCACATTCAGATTTGGCCTTTGGCCACTTAATTTATCAGACTTTCTCTGATCCTAGGTCTTGAACCACAACCTAGCCTTTGGCCATTTACAATTTTGACATTCCATTGAAGATAAAATCATAGTTTTAAAAACCGGAACTGGAACCGGTCAAGGGTCCAATTGGAACTGGAACCGGTAATGTACCGGTTGAACCGGTTTCAATGAATTGGTTTTTTAAAAAATATAAAAAATATTTAAATTTTAACGAAAAACTATATTTTTAAGATTTTAAATCATGTTTCCAAAGCATTAGAGACAGTTAGAGACAACATATCCAAGGTATGCTCATGAATATATCAAAATGGCACCAAGTGCAGTACATATCTAGAGATTGGAACATAAATACATAATCAAGGAGTCTCTAAATGGCCTCTCCAACAACAAATAACATACTAACAAGAATCAAGACTACAAGTCACTATCTCAATGATCAACATGATCAACGATCAATCATCACTACTGCTAGAAGTAGAAATGGCATGAGCATCCTGAGACGAACAAAAACAAAGTTCGCTCACACAAGAATAATCCAAAATATCTGGAATATAACAAAGTAATCCATATAGGACTGTAAATAATAAATGAATAATAAGATAATATATGAGATGATTACAATTGAGAAATGAGGGCTTGTTTATATACCCA